>NQII01005012.1:2409-13828 GCA_002778355.1 Clitarchus hookeri | reverse complement strand
AGCCCCGTTATTAGCCATTCATACACTCACCACTCCGACAAACCCATTATTCCCCAGGCACACTTCATTTGAGACCTCCGCAAGGGCCCAGCTCTCTCTCTACGGGGGGGAGGGGGGTTTCTCCGGGTCTTCCCTTGTACGGTCTTCCAGCACCGCGCCGCTCCTCTCCAACACATGAGCCGTTCACGGTTAATTGAGCATTTTTCAAAGCCCTGCTCAACCTTCTCCATCACACGTGAATATGCAATAAAACCCATTAACGCGTGAACATTAATTTTTCATTTCAGGTGCAGCGAAAGAGGAAATTTGTGGTGACAAGAGTACTTCCGAAACAATTTGTAACCTATGGAAAGGGTTTGAAGCGCTTGGTGTATCAGCAGGGACCAATAACATTGCTTAGGGAAAGGCGTCGTCCTCATTGGTGCTGGCTCCTGACATTGTACAACACCGACCATGACTTCACCCATTCTGCAACATGTCAGACGTGAACTTGTATACTCGGGATTAATACGTTGAAAGGTTACAGGCGTTACAAATATAACGTTTTTTTTCGGAAGTGTACTAGTGCCATGACGTTTTGCCGTATATCGCAGGCAATTAAAATGCCAAAACCCGCCGACCAGCGGCATCGTCCGGCACGATACCCACATGCGAAAATCCGGGAAAGACCCCGCCGAAAATCGAACCCGGTTCGCCTAGTTGTAGTATGACCACACGTGGCTCCCTCGTTTCGTCTGCGAGCAGTTCCCTAAATCCCTGTCTCGCGACCGTTCCTAACCACCTATCTCTAGCACACTGCTTCTAGAAAGGCATTGGCGACAGTTGTCTAGGGCACTCGCTTATCTAATTAACACCAGTTATACGTTGATATGGATTCTGTTCTTATAGGCACAGCCACCCATCAGTCTGTCCACTTAGCAACAGACTTGTTTCGTAATATTTAGTAACTTTCAGTTATCGTAACTTGAAATAATTCTAAATCTCAAGTTATTCTCAAATTTTTCTACTTCAATTTATGTTTGTTTATGCAGAAACAGTTTATGTCATTACCATACGTATTAGATTACTCTGTCACCCNCGACAAGATCGGTAAACATAGGCGCTCTTGCTTGTAGGTTAAGTTTCACGACTCTGCGATCAAACAACACCGTGGTGGGGGACGAGCCACCCAAGGGTGCGGCGTTATGGAACTGTGGTCGACACTGCGTACATACGATAGATTGTTCTCGAGTATCGAGTGCACCCGCGTGCTCTACTTAGCTCGAGTGTTGTTCCATGTCCTCGGCGTCGTTAATCCGTAGTCGAGGACAGTTCACCGTCGACAAATATCCCCGCCCTGTTACGGAATGCCCTGGCGTAGCAACTTGTCCAGGAATACTCGCAACGCAACTCCCTCCAGACCACCACTCACGCAAATGTTTGTCCGAGCAGACAATTGATTTGTTGTTATGTGGCCAAACAAACACAGACGGCAGCCATACTTCGCTGGTCCATTTGTCAACCCAAGCGTGTATTTTGCCAGATGATGAAAATAATCTTTGTTGCTTTTGAAGATTCGTTTACTCAAGANATTTCGCTGGTCCAGTGCAGAGGTTTTGTCAACCCAAGCGTGTATTTTGCCAGATGATGAAAATAATCTTTGTTGCTTTTGAAGATTCGTTTACTCAAGAAAATATTTTGCTGGGGCCACTACATATTTGTTTGATAATTTCTTAACGATTAGTTTTGTTGACTGGAACATATTGTTTATATCGGTGCACAATTAAACAAAAAAAGGAACAAAAATTGTATAGACACAAAATTTTATTTTACTAAATTTTTAAAGGTCTACATACTTGTAACACCATTTAGCACGGTGTCTCTGAAGATAAAATTCTACAGTAATGTGAGTTTTAATAGCCACAGAGAACAAATGTTGCTAAGAAAGCTGGTAGTAGAATGATTTTGAGGAGTTTGGCGCAATGGGATGGGGATCGGAGCGTCGGAGCTGTTATTGCTCTGTCATTCCGGTCCCCCGGCTGCAATCTTATCCGCCATCTTGGAAGTCGATGACCTTGACCTTATATTTTGACCCCGGTGACCTATAACCTTGAAACCTTAAAAAAAACAACATTTCCAAAAATTCCAAAACTGCCAAAAAAAATCTAAAAAATCCTCATTCCCAAAAAATCTCAACAAAAATCCCAAAAAATGTATTTAAAATATTTTAAAAACTATTTAAAAATTACTTTTAAATTATAAAAAAATATAATTTTAAAATATTTATTATTAAAAACTTTAGTTTCCGGAGGTTCTTCATAGCCCCCTCCACCCACATTCATTCCGCCATCTTGGTAATTGCAGTCCACCATCTTGGTAGGCGTCACAGCCACCGTCCTACCACGATGGCGGACGGTGGCTTACGCCTCTACCAAGATGGTGGACTGCACCTACCAAGATTATGAAATGAGTATTGGTGAAGGGGGATGTGAGGGACCTCCGGTAATTTAAATTTTTATAAAGTTAGTTTTAAAATATTTTTTTTTGTAATTTGTAAATAATTTTTAAATATTTTTCATATAATGTTTTAAAAATTTTAGGAAGTTTTCAGATTTTTGGATTTAAAAAAAAAGGATTTCAAGGTTACATGTCACCGGGGTCAAGGTCAAAGGTCAGAGGGGGGCCGGAATGACAGAGTATTAACAGCTCCGACGCTCTGAAGCGCCATCCCCTTGCGCCAAACTCTCCATAATTCTACTGCTGGCTGTCAACAAAACTTGTGGACACTGCATAACATCTATTCATGATGCCATTCGGCATCTGTAGATATATTTCAAAAAGGCAAACTGTATTGAATAAAAAGATGGCATATTGCATCGTCGCATTCTGGAGGACACAGCTTCGATTCCCGACCCGGCCATCCTGATGTCGGCGTTCCATGGGGTGGATGCGGAACTGCCAACCATCGAAATTTTGTTCGGACAGCATCTACATGCTCAACCTTTTTAACGGCTTTTCGTAAATTCGACAGAAAACCCCATGTATCCCGGTTGTCAGAATAAGCTGAATTACTGTGATATGTTAGTACGGAAAGAAACTTCTCAATTCTGCCACATCGAAGGAAAAATAATACGATCTCAAAAAGAAGAACACGTCGTAAGTAAAGTGCAGTTATTGAAATAGCTGTAGCACATTTTATCATTTTATATTATACAATTATTAATTAAATTACGTTGTTGTACTTAAATTATTAAAAAATATGTTTGTCGAAGTATGAGCGTCTCCCTTCTCAGTGTTTCTGAAAGTGAAAAATGTTCAGTAAACGTCTTTGTTGTTGACGTGTGTAGACCGTAGAAGGAAAATAAGGTAGAGTGCGCTCCCGAGATTCGCAGTATCTACTCTGTGTCCCAGAATTCTGCTATTCTGCTAATACTGCTATCAAAAAATCAAAAACGACGTGGACACGATTTTAGGTTAGAATTGTGTTTATATAAACAAATGCTTTGAGATGTTTGTATACTTCATCTAGCGAATTCTTAATTAAATTAGATTACATTCATATTAATAAAAGTATTTTATTCATGTAAAAGGGCTTGTGTTTTGAAAAAAAAAAAAAAAAAGCTTTAAACAGAACGTCCATCACTATTGACCATATGACTTTGACAGTTGTGTTGGTTTGGGGTAGGTCAATGTCGGGTACACGCGCAGACGACGAATAATCTGTCTACCTCATCTCTACTCTATGGTACGGAGGTATCAGTGTTTCAGTTGGCAGGCCTGGGCGTGTGCGCTGGCAAAGTGAAAGAGTCGTGTTTCCGGCGGGTACCGGAGATGTGACAGCTGACGCTGGGCCAGGACACGAGGGTCCTGCTACAGGACACCCCCGGGGGGTGAGGGCGGGGATTATGTCGCGCGCCCCGGGGGATGGGTGAGGGTGCTGTGGAAGGCTTCATTATCGATGTTTCAATAGTCTGTGCGGCGCGGAGATAGGATCAGCGGCCGCTAAGTAAACCGGCCTGCGCTGGTGTTTGCCTGCCGGAGCCGCGTAATGAAGAGCCTGCCTCTCTCTCATCTCTCTCCTACGACAGCTGTGCGTCTGCCTGCCTATCCCCAGCATCCCTGGTCCACGTCACGCGCCCTCCACAAACATTTGTCCACCGACACCCACCCTCCGCCGTCTCTGGTCCAGCACCATTATATTCCTCTTCAGGGCAATCCCTAGTAAACAATATTAACCCTTTCAGTCAAAAATAGATATACATTTTTTGGCGTTGCAACAAGCAAATGTACTGATATCCAGACGACGACTGTCTTACATCGGGGCCAATAGAAATCTATCTATCTGTTTTATGTTACTGGCGACAGTGGTTTATGAGGCTACGGAGCATATTCTCAGCAGCGAATGATGTCTCCCAGACGAAGGTAACCTTTCTCATTGGACGGTATGTTCCGCTGTGTACAGTACAGACCATTCAAGCCACTTCATATGCAACGTCCCAGATAGAGGACACAGACTGAAAGGGTTAAGGGGGATCGGTCCCCACCATTTTGGATTTTAAGAATTTTAAGAAGAGGAATGCAAGAGCATGAATATATTGGAAGGAATTATAGAACAGGAGGGGAAAAGGGAAATTACAAAAGGAAAAAGGGAAATCCAAGGTGGCCGCTGCTGACTAGGAATGACAGAGCAAGAGTTTTCGGCGTGACGTCATCCAAGATGGCCGTCAACTCGTCCCCTAGTCCCCAGCCAGCAGCCAAGTGGCGGTGAATCGTCATTTTATAACTACTATTGTGCACTGAGTTTTACTGAACGACTTGTCACGGGACATCCCTTTGTACAATTTCTGAAGTTGGTTTTGCTTGACTACCGTGGTTAGTTCAACTGCTGAAGTTGCCTGCAAGGAAAAATCACTTACTTTTCCCCGGCAGTCACTAGTTGCAAATTATTAAAGGCAGTGAAAATGTAACAACTCGATAAAGCTAGAGAAGTTATTGTTTATGCTGTGTTTTGCGAAAAAAAATTGTTGAACGTAATTAAATGTAAGTTATAACGAAAAATGTATCAATCCAAGATGGCGGGGACTATTCCGCTTTAAGGCGTCCGCCTAACTGGACCTATTTTCGGCGTCTGAGGCCGAGAAGTGCCGTGGTTTAAAACACTAATTTACAGAAGAAAAAGTATCGTAAATAGAGGGATACTTACAGCGATTTTTGCTGATTGTCACACTTTTCAACGACCACATTTATGTTTCAATAACCAAATTTATGAATAAGCAAAGAGTATCAACTTTTTTTTCTGTCCTAAATAATATACAGTTTTATTATTATTATTAATTATTATTATTATATACACAACTGTTTACAGTGAGGACGATATGACTACTAGGAAAGCCGTTTAACTTCTCTGCCTTCGCTGATGCATTACCGATTACGATGCTCAAATCCAGGGCCGGTTAAGATATCTAGTCAAAGGTGAGGCTTGAGTTTAAGAGTATAGGCAGATTACGGTGAAGCGAGCACTTTTTAAGCCTGCGCTTAAAAGTTACTTGCAAGCTTATGTGTCCTTTCGCCAATTGTAGATATAAAAATTGCCGTATGACTAAAAAAAAATGCAGTGTCTACATTTTATAGTTATCAAAAATTAACGTCTGAGACCACAATAAAAAGGGTAATTTGTTTGGTTATCAAGCCTGCTGAGAGGACCTCAGAAAGTGCTCACTTTACCGTGAACTGCCTATATGTAGTTATATTACAGTACACGAAATAAACGTACTGTACTTGGCGGATGCCGTGGTGGGTGGCAGCCTACACTCAAGACGCCGGTCAGTCCCCGAAAATATAGACTGTTGTTGTATTCCACAAGATCAAAAATATTTTCCGGTTTTCTGGCGCATTTGACAAATTTGCCGGCTCCTCCGCGTAAATAAATGCATGCACATTCTTGTATGGATTTATTAAATCAAGTAGCCGTATTGGATTTGTGGAATTTTCACCACAGTCTGCTCCGGGCTACGGTCTGCTTATTCATATCACTATCTCCGAACACAAAACTGATTTGTTGCGACAACTAAATAAATTATCTGTCACGTTGATTACACAACTCATTGCAATATTTCTTACCTGCAAAAACCTGAAACTATATATAAACTGAATTAAGCCTGAAAATGTTAAAATCAAATTGATTCTCGCCGAGAAAAAAAAACATTTGTACGAGCGAACAAGGCATTTGTGTGCAGCCGGATAAACATTTAAAAAATGTTTAGCAAAATATTTTGTTGACTGAACAAACTATAAAATGCAGAGAAAATTGGTTTTGTTTATCTGACAATATATAAACCCGGTCAAACGATGTCTTCTCAGGTTCCTTGTTCCTGACAAAATATATTGTTTAATCATGTTTGAATATGTGTACAGCTATATAATTAAGAGATACATTGTTAGCTCAAACATTTTTCTCAGTGCATAAACTGTAATAACGAGTGACTACCTGTTACTCGGTTAGTACAGATTTCGCAAATCACACGATTCGGGATATTTTTAATTGGTTTTGCGATTTGTTTTTACGAGTTGTTTAATATTTTTGTGCGTAATTTTAATTGTGTGTTAATCCGCTTGTTTTAAAATTCCGAGCACATATTTATATTTTGTTGATAAGTTGTTGAGATCAAATAATAAATCTTTCCGCCAATTTACAGTTTCTTCTCCGCGCTTGTGCAGTTGGGATGAGTGATGAGGCGAGGTGTGTCGGCAGGGTCGGAGGCGGCGATGCTGTGTCTGGTGCTGGCGGCGGCCGCGTGGGGCGGCGCGGGGGCGGCTCGAGGTCCCCACCACCCCCGCCACGCCCGCAAGTTCACCCAGGACACGCAGCTACTCCGCGATGTGCAGTGAGTACTCCGCCATGTCACCTGCGCTGCCGCCAGGAGGATCGCCCTCCCGGTGTTGTTGAACATATCGCACTCTCGCAATACCAACTTCCACATATCTCCAGTCCCTGCAGTTTTTATTTATCTTAAACAATATAATGTAAAAAAAATGATTAACTGTTTGAGTGATGTATATCGTAATAGTGATTATTTTAACCAAATGTGGCGATATTGCGTTGTTTTTTTTTCTATTCCTACTTTTTATTTGTGCATTTCACTTCGTTTCGGCGGTAAACCTGTTCTCATTCTGGACACATTTGCCTTAAGCTCGTTGCTCATGCCTCGTGGCTGTAAAGTTATTTTTCTCACGTGTGCCGTAATCATGCAAAGCATAAATATTTTCGTGTTCCAATCTACGTGCATTTTAAATGTTTCGTAACATCGTGAGGCATAAATGAAACACAAACTCTCCAAATATTCACAAAGCTGTGATGGTTGAGGGCTGCATCTGGCATTTTTAGGTTGTTGTTGTAGGTTTGCATTAAAATATCCAGTTGAATTCTGATGTTGAAGAAGTGTTAGATTTTGTTTGCAAAAGGTATCTACTATGAATTGATAAATAATTAACGTCAGATTTACGCGTTTTAAAAAATCAAACAAAATTCTAGTTTATTAAAGGCGATTTTTTTTTTATCAGGTAGTAAGGTGAGGCTGGTAACACAGCTGTACAATGCTTACTTTTCTCCCTTTCCCCCTCCAACATAATTTTTCGCAAATGACGACGACAGCTGGACGTGAGAGTGCCGTCTCTTTCTCTTTCCCGTCCTTTGTGACCAGTAACACTGCTCTTGTTCCGACACTTCTTTACTACACGCTCTTCACGTACACTCGCAACTTCCTCAAGGCAAACTTTCCCCCCAAACATTGCAATCTTGGTTTTTATAACTTGTTTATATTATTTTTTAAAGACGAGTTTTGAAAGTACCGCTATACCCAACTTGCTATTGACCGTACAAATCAGTACAGAAATAACGACTCAACTACGAAATCATATGTATATTACGAATATTGATTTTGCCAAATTTGTTTGTACGTGGTCATAATTATATTTAGTTGCCCCAACGAAATGTTTTGCTGCGTAGACAAAACTTGAAAAGCAACAAAATATTTTGAGATACAGGGCTTTGAAAAGCCGGTTTTAGCCATTTCAGTGTTCTCTGAAACGGTGTTTCTAATGAGCGTAACTTCTTGAAAGCGCTCAACAGCCCTCGTCTAAAGTGTGTTGTTTTCGTAGATGAGCCCATTAGACGCACGTTTAGTAGGTTCGTAAAAAAAAAAACATGAATTATTGTCACTCCATAGATACTCACCTCACTTCATCCGCATCGGCTCTCAAGACCTCGGTGTTAAGGCTTCCGTCTACCTGGCGTCTGAGCTGTGTGGCTTGCTTACAGCTGTGAGTACAGGTCCACTGCCCCATGCTACCGGCCCACCTAACTTCATCAGATTGGCACATTATTTCTTGGCATTTGTGTTACTTTCCATTGCATATGCTATATCACCGAGTTCCTCTTTGCACGTATTTTCGGATACCGTTGAAATAAATGTATCTTTCCAGGGTCAAATCATATGTGGTTTAATTATTTCTGTTCATACACGTGTTACGGATAGTCTTTTTGCGGCAAATTACTTGCCCCCGTACGTAATTTTATTTGGCGAAAAACAGCATTTCGTAATCTGCAACCGTTCCGGAAATTTTGGGAGTGTCCACGTTAGGCGGACCATTATGTATTTTAGCAGGCACACTGGCTGTCATTCGCCCAATCAAGTTGCTAACGGCGGAACGAACGTTGATTTAAAATGTGAATACCGCAATAATTTATTTTGCTGCGTTTTTTTTTAATACATATAAATATAAGAATGATTACATCTGTAAACAATGTCCATGTAAGTACACTGAAGAGCCAAAAAAAAACTGGTACAACTGCCTAATATCGTGTAGGAACCCTCGAGCACGCAGAAGTGCCGCAAGACGACGTGGCATGGACTCGACTAATGTCTGAAAGTATGCAGGAAGCAATNAACTTGTACACCTGCCTAACATCGTGCAGGGCCCCCGCGAGCACGCAGAAGTGCCGCAAGACGACGTAGCATGGACTCGACTAATGTCTGAAGGTATGCAGGAGGCAATTCACACCATGAATCCTGCAGGGCAGTCCACAAATCCAATCTGCGCCAATTTGAGAAAGGGTTGCACGTCTGTCACGTTTAATGATTCTCGTCAGTCGTCGTTTGTCCCGTTCTTTCACGATCTTTTTCCGGCCGCAGCGATGTCGAAGATGTGATGTTTTTACCGGATTCCTGATATTCACGGTACACTCAAGAAATGGTCTTACGCGAAATACAAATGTTATCGCTACCTCGGAGATGCTATGTCCCATCTCTCGTGCGCCGACTATAACACCACGTTCAAACTCACTTAAATCTTGATAACCTGCCATTGTAGCAGCAGTAACCGATATAGCTGCCGACCGCATCGCGTTACTCTGATTGGTTCCATATCTCTGTCATTTGAAAACGCACGCATATACCAGTTTTTTTGGCTCTCCGGTGTAGTTCAGCAGATGTTTGGTAAGCGCTCAGTTATAGCTATGCATAGAGGAGTCCTGGAAGAGCGCTGACATCTCGTGATGCGTGTTTGTGACAGGCACATCCAGGATGACCTGGGTGGCTGGGTGTCCAAGGAGGACACGAGCAAGATGAGTCCTGAGGAGCTCGAGTTCCACTACTTCAAGTAAGTTGCCTTCTCCCTCGCCACAACAACCCCTCACTCGCCATGCACGACCTCGCAGCCCCACACTACAGTACATTCACGCTCACTGCCTACTTTTCTCAAGCCCTAGTCAAGTTCTACTACAGGTCTAGCCAATCACCCCAAAGGGACAACGCGTTGCATTCGTGCGAACTTGGTGTAATAAGATTTTGCATAATAACTATATCTCATTAGGCGTTACCAACACACCTATTTTCTCACTGTTTCATTCATATTAATTATTAATGAGATATTATAATTGATGGATAAACTATAAGTAAAAGTTCAATTTACCAACAAACAAAGTATTTTTATATTAACACAAGTATAAAATGATTGTGATACGTATCATAATTGAGAAACAACCCAACACTTAATATATAGTGTGATTTTTCAAAGGTTTGTTTCATTAAAGTGCGAAGAAACCACGACTAGACTACAGTGCCAACTTTTCTGAAGCGCTGATAAATGTCTACTTTCAGGACATTCCTCCAGCTCACGCGAACAAAGCTTTACTTAATCTAGAGAATCACACCAAACAGACAGCACGCCACTTTCTTGCTCACTCAGTATAATAACATTTCTCATGAGAACTATTTGTTACTAGGCATCTCCAACATACTTATCTTTTCTCTGGTTTTGTTGATAATAATTGTAAATGAAATTTTATAATTTGTTGTTAAATTATAAACGAAAATTCAGATCAACCAAAAATAAGATAACAAAATGCTTGTGGTATATTTAGGAAACAACTGAAAACGTCATACACGATGTGATTTTTCAAATGTTTGATTCAAAAAATGTGAAGATACCGCGAATATATTACACAATAAAGGTTTATGAAAGCGAATATAGGAAAAATGTTTGTTTTTCAGCTAACTAACTTAGTAAATAAACATTTTACGGAACTGATATATTACTCCGAGACGCCGTGGTGGAAGATGATATGCAAATTAAGTGCACTATTGTGGGAAAATAGTTGCTGAGTAAGTTGGCAGAAGCCTTTATCACGGATTGTCATGCGCGTGCACAGGTTCAGGTAATTTTGGGGGGGGGTGAAACTGCCCCCACCACACCCCCTGTGCATGCTTATGCGGATTTCCCATTTTTAGTTGGTCAATGATGGCTTCCGAAAATCTATGAATTACAATTGACATATTTGGAGCTAATTTATATCCCTGTCCTCTTAAAAGGTATGTATATTTCGTTTGTATTTAGTTTATTGTGTACGTATGTTGCCATTAACAAGCATATACGAGCGTTAATTGCATATATATTTTATAAAAGCAAAATATTGCCACCGTTTAGTATCTAATTACTTCAGCATACTCTATTAGCCAAAAATTATTAATTGTATGTGTCTCATACACTATATACATGAAATGTTATTACATTTTGGACATTTTGACATGTAGAACATCATTGCACTCAATTCACTCTCCATACACCATCCTGCAGCTGTTTTTCTTTTGAAACTGGCGCGTTTAAGAATCACTGATCGCCGCTATTCCTCTGGCACTTGACACGGTACTAATATCTCCACCATTTCTGGATTCAACGAACAGAGAAATTACAATCTTCCTTTCCTTTTATAACGATTCTGCTAGAGGAACTATAGAGTGTGCGATATAAAGCACACGAAGCACAGACATGTATCTACATCAACATGGATAAAGAAAATTATAACCAATATAGTGTTACGCGCTGTAACTCGCACCGGCTGCGAGCTCCAGTTATGCGCAGTCCACCTCGGGTTTGGGGGGGG
>NQII01005011.1:146679-177599 GCA_002778355.1 Clitarchus hookeri | reverse complement strand
CTATGATCTGCACTAAGTTATGGTACAATGGAAGAATTTGTTTCCAGTTTCCCTGCAGCACGGTAAATAGTTGATGTTTGTCTTTTGGCCATGTGGTTACAGCAAGCAAACGACTCTCTATGTCATCCCAGGCTTGTTCAGTTGGGTTCTATGGCGCTTGCTGTCTCATCAACAACGGGACCTTAAACCACGTAACCAGTGTTACAGAAAGTCTGGAGCGGAAATGGAATTGACCGTAGTCTGCATTAAGGAACCACCCCATCGTTCGCTTGAAGTCATTTGAAAAATCATGGGAATCCATAATCAGGATAGTCGGACCGGGAGAGGAACATGGGACTCCTAATATAAATCCCATATAGGTTCGCCACCTCGTTCGGTATAACTGTACAAGTATGGGCTTTGGGCGGCAGAGTTAAGCTGTTTCACATGCCTGTCTTCAAAGCATGATGTAACTGACCTTGCTTTATGCACAGGACAATTGTCGTTCTGGTGCAGGAAAGAGCATATTTCAAGCTGTAACTACAGTGTGCGAACAATATGAACAAAGTTCCTTCATACGTCAAGATGACTAAAGCAAATACTAAACTAGAAATTCACGATCTATCTTTGTATACTTTAACATGTTAAATTAAACTTACAAGATTTAGAAACATGAACGAAATTAAAACAAATTTGAGATTAGGCGTCGTAAATACATAAAAACCTTGCAGTCGTCTGAACAATATTTGTTATATTCCAATAGTGACTTGGCAATCGTATTTTAAATCATTATTATATAAAAGTGTATTGTTTTCGAATGATTATCTAACAATAAATAATGTTGCTATACATGAAAAATAAAAGAAAATTACCATAGTGATATTTTATGACGTCAGTTTTATACAGTCAAAGAATTTATTTAAATCCGGTGATAGAATATACTAGTATGTTCATAATAAGAAATATTTAAATTCAGTTACTTTATTTGTTAACCACATCAAGTAGCCTACTTCCACACTTAGGAAATCAATTTATGGCATCCACAATCACGAAAGGTCGTCGGATTTCAAGAAGGTCCCAACGTTTCCAGTTTTGAAAAAAAAAAAATGCCTGAAATAAATGTTTGTAGAATTGTGTTTTAAGTCTGTCGATGAGAGGACACGGTAATTATCTTATTAAAAAATTGTTGGAGCTATGAAATATGCTTTAAGATAATAAATTCTTTGCAATTAATTGCAAAATTTATTTTACTAACTTGGACCCTGCTTGGAATCTTTTATTTACAGTTAATTTAGAATTGTTATTATGCAGATAAGTAAGAGTAATATAGATTCAATCAGAATAACATTAATCAACTAATGTTTGTAAATCCTTGTTCCAATAGTAATAAATAAGATTTAGTTTGCGTCAAAATGACAAAAATAATCCGAAAAAGTTTTATGAAACCACTTAAAAACATTGCACTTCTTTTTTTACTTTTTCTANCAAAATGACAAAAATAATCCGAAAAAGTTTTATGAAACCACTTAAAAACATTGCACTTCTTTTTTTACTTTTTCTAGGGGATAAAAATTGGCACTGTGTAAGTTAATTCACAACTTTAAAGTTTATTTCTAAAACATCGAGTAATCCATTATGAAAAGAATTACTAATTACAACGCTAGTTAAAAGCAGGTACAATCGACAATATGAAGATCATTTAGAGTAAAAAAAAAACGCAGTATGGAATACTGTTTCAGAATATATACGAGCATTATTTTTATTACCTTATATTTCCATGACNTAAAAAAAAACGCAGTATGGAATACTGTTTCAGAATATATACGAGCATTATTTTTATTACCTTATATTTCCATGACAGATATTAAAATGCATATTCTCACAAATGGCAAAATCAAATCTAAAACTTAAATCTTTAATTCAATTACAAATGAGAAGTTATTTTAAAAAAACGTTCTTATTTATATTTGTTTAGTCGTATTGTAAACACAGTTTACTTCCATGCTGATTTAATTTATTTTATTGACTTTAAGGTTATAATATGGCGCTGAATTTTACGCGTGCTGCAGTAGGCAATGCAAAAAATAAGTTTTGTAGAATATATGTGTGTATGCTCAAAATAATAATTACAATGATACACTTCTTCGATCGGCATTATTAGAGGCGTCGAAAATATCAGAATATAAATAAACAACGAATAAACTTTATGTGAAACATACCGGAAGTATGCTTACCGTGTTTTGTCCGATGGGTTATAGAAGTTTTCACAAGAACAAATCAAACATGCGGAATTGAAACCTTGTACTGAACATAAATCAAGCTCTTGTCTTCTACGCTGTGGACTTTCGCGACAGTACAGTGTAAATGAACACAACATTTAGTGCGAAAATACGAGTCCGATTACTAGCCTCTGTGGATGAGCAGATCATTTACTGGCGGATACGGAGCCTAACAATGAACCACAACACTGACAGAGAATTTTCCAAAAGGCATCTACTCAGGTAACGTTCAGAAAAGTGATGGCATGTACTGACATGTTGCCAAGATAGTGGCAAGCCCTGTTTACTTTTCAGCACACATATTTAAGTCTATTTCAGGCGTATGGACGGAACCGCACAATTCCTCGACTGGCAATAGGTCAAATATTCTTTACGATTGCATTCCAACGGTTATTTCCAAGAACATGTGCTTCTACAGTTTAGGAGTTGCTTAAGAATTTACTACGTAATCTCGTTATTTTCATATATTCATCCACTCCTGGGCCCGTAATTTATTAGCATGTTAGTGTAAATGCGATTTGTACAATTACTTTTGGCGTACATGATATGATAGAGCCTGCAGTTTGGGATCAGCACCAGGCTATGAGAGTATTTGGACAACAATTGTGAAGTCTCCATCTGTGTCCTCATGACAAAGATTTCAATTCTCTAGTATTATTGGCTTGCTAGATTTCAGGTCTTCAGCCTGTCCCAATAAGATGTTAATTATTCGTCAGTGAAGTGCTGCAAAGCAGTGAAACATTAAAAAATTATACATTATTTTTATTCTATTAGTTTATTGTCTTTGTTCAAATTCATCCATATTTTACACTAGTAATAACACATTCTCAATGCAATAAGTGAATCCTTATTTTTATGTAATTTCTTTAAAGTAAGAAAATCGATAAGAACATAAGATCAAACATTAAATGAGTATTTTCTGCAGGTAGGAATAAATAACTCGTCCACGTTATCAGGAAACGTAGTCTCTACCTCGTGATATGAAATAGCGTTGATCGCCAGAAGAGTTAAAATTGTTANTCCACGTTATCAGGAAACGTAGTCTCTACCTCGTGATATGAAATAGCGTTGATCGCCAGAAGAGTTAAAATTGTTAGTAAAATAGGAAACCATGGCTCGGCAAAAGTTAAAATTTCAAACATTTGTTATGGTAATTTAAATTCGTTATTATTTGACATCATATATAAAACAAACACCTTTACGCTAAGAGAAATGCAAAAGGAGAAGCGAGTGCTTAAATCGTTTTACAGGCGACTCACATGCGCTCAGGCTTTCGTAAGCACGAATAAATACAATTTTTTTCTTTAAAGTAGCGATCTTAATTCTGACCATAAAAACATCTTAAGAGGAGATCGCACAACCACTTGGAACTTTTTTACTAGTGTTTATTTTCATGGCAAGGGGAATTTCCCTTTCCAGCCCTCAAACTAATAATTACAAGCTGTAACATAATAATCGTAGAATTGTTTACTGGAAGTAGCACAGTATATTATGAATACTAATTAACTAACGACTGACCAATATTGTGGTTACAATTTTAACATCTTAGTATTTAAATGTATTAAATTTTTAAGTCGTAAGTAATTGATAAACTCTGCACACATATTGGTTAATTTTGAGCACTACTATGTATCCTGGAAAAGTAACTGTAGAAAGGAAATGCATTTCTCCGATGTAGTCGAGCTAATTAAAGACTTTCGGAGAATTATCAGTACTTATCATTTTATTATTTAAAAAAAAAAATCCTGTGGTTCAAGTATAATCGAAATCAACATTAAGACAGGCATATTTGTTAAAAAAAAAAAAACCAGCCAAGATTGGCTAAATTCACATATGATAATGGCAGAAGTGTGTAAAAGTTATTTTTTTAAGCTGCTCCAAGAGAAATCTTCTATATTATGTATAAAAGTGTCACTGCTATCTCTTATATACACCGAGGTGACAAAAGTCATGGGATAGCAATATGCAAATATACAGATGCCAGTAGTATCGCGTACAAAATGTATAAATGGGCAGTGCATTGGTTGGGCTTTCATTTGTAGTCAAGTGATTCATGTGAAAAGGTTTCTGACGTGATTATGGACGCACGACGGGAATTATCAGACTTTGAACGCGGAATGGTAGTTGGAGCTAGACGCATGGGACATTCCATTTCGGAAATGGTTAGGGAATTCAAAATTTCGAGATCCACAGTGTCAAGAGTGTGCCGAAAATACCTAATTTCAGGCATAACCTCCCACCATGGACAACGCAGTGGGCGACCGCCTTCACTTAATGACCGAGACCAACGACGTGTGCGCAGAATGGTCAGTGTTAACAGACAAGCAACACTGCGTGAAATAACCGCAGGAATCAATGTGGGACGTACGACTGACGTATCCGTTAGGACAGTGCGATGAACTTTGGCTGTACTGGACTATGCCAGCAGAAGATCGACTCGAGTGCCTTTACTAACAGCACGACATCGCCTGCAGCGCCTCTCCTGGGCTCGTGACCATATCGGTTGGACCCTAGACGACTGGAAAACCGTGGCTTGGTCAGATGAGTCCCGATTTCAGTTGGTAAGAGCTGATGGTAGGGTTCAAGTGTGGCACAGACCCCACGAATCCATGGACCCAAGCTGTCAACAAGGAACCGTGCAAGCTGGTGGTGGCTCCATAATGGTGTGGGCTCTTTTTACATGGAATGGACTGGGTCCTCTGGTGCAACTGAACCAATCGTTGACTGGAAAGGGTTATGTTCAGCTACTTGGAAACCACTTGCAGCCATTTATGGACTTCATGTACCCAAACAACGATGGAATTGTTATGGATGATAATGCGCCATATCACCGGGCCACAATTGTTCACGATTGGTTTGAAGAACATTCTGGACAATTCTAGCGAATGATTTGGCCACTAAGATCGCCTGACGTGAATACCATCGAACATGTATGGGACATAATCGAGAGGTCAGTTCGTGCACAAACTCCTGCACCGGAAACACTTTCGCAATTCTGGACGTCTATATAGAGGCAGCATGACTCAATATTTCTGCCGGGGACTTCCAACGACTTTTTGAGTCCATGCCACGTCGAGTTGCTGCACTTAGCAGGGCCAAAGGAGGTCCGGAACGATATTAGGAGGTATCCCATGACTTTTGTCGCCTCGGTGTATACCGTGAAATATCACGTTCTTCTATTCAAAGATTTACTGGAATAAATGTTAATGCCTTGGGCTACAGGAGCGAGTGCTGCATCAAGTCTCCTGGAAGTGGACAAGGCGTGCAATATATTGCTGTCTTCTCAAATCATTCCAGGTCTTCGACACTTCCCTGTTAATAAGGAAAATGTTTTGAAATGTTCCAAGTGTGGATCAAACGAGAAATGATCTCCTTCATTCTTCACTTGCAACGTCTACGACGACACCGACTGTGAAGCAGTGTCGATCGAAACATGCTCGTTTTGCATTTTCGCACAATAAATTATGTATAAATGATGAAAAAAAAACACAATTATTTCCAATTTACGTTAAAATATTTACAGTTTTGCAGATTTGGTGTATATGTGAGGATTATCTTCTGTGCGCAGTATTCATATGCCTTGTAATTTGAAACCTGTCGTTTAACATTTGTACTATTAAACTCAATAGGTGTCATTCGAAACTGCTGTGTCAGAGACATGTGATGTGTGGTCCACATATTACTATCTCTAGACGCATGAAAAACTGTTAATAAAAATTTACATTTTTCCGTAGTGATGCAAATGTATTTAATATAACTTTCAGTGAGACATAATTCCAGAGTATAACCTGGCCTTGAAGTCAACTGTAGTTGAAGTAATACGTGGACGGTGTAGTGCAGTAAAAATAAAGGTGATTAGCAGAGAGGTATGCAGGCAGTAAGACACAGTTGATGTAACGAAAGAGGTTTATTTGAGTAGAGAGAGCGAGTTGTGTGAGGCGATAGAGGAGAGAGAGAGAGCAGTACTGGAGAGATGTGAGGCGGCAGTCTTCAGCCGATGTAGGCATAGGCGGCGGGGTAGACGGCCGGCGCGGCATAGGGCACGGCGCCGTAGTAGAGCGCCTCGGCGCCCTTCAGAGACTCCTTGGCGTCGGCGGGGAANCCTTGCAACACACCCGCCATACCTTGCAACACACCCGCCATACCTTGCAACACACCCGCCATACCTTGCAACACACCCGCCATACCTTGCAACACACCCGCCATACCTTGCAACACACCCGCCATACCTTGCAACACACACGCCATACCTGCTCGGTCACAACATATGTGTCTACAGCCTGCTACTTGCCAGGCAGGTTTCATAGTGGGTCTTCCCACTTCCCCTGCTTATATTCGTTACACCTCTGCGCTGTTATAGTTATCACTACTTTTTTCTTCGTACATAGGCCAACCAAATGGCGTATGTGGATACTTCATCTTTAAGTGATCTTTGTGAGCTGTGCATGTAACTGTTTAAGTGTAATTTTATGCACCGAGCTAGTTAGAGTTGTGGTATTTCACTTGAGTAACAGTAAAAAGGATTACTTCTGGCTGGGCGTACTAAGTTGTTTTAGTATTGTGTTTACGTCGTACGGTTATAAACAGTAAGTATAAAGTCACTGGGGCTTCCAGATTGGTGTGACCGACCACCTTGGACTTGGTATCTGATGTGGCGGAGCCATAGAGTAAGGGCCGGTGCTCGATCCCAGCCCGGCCTATCCTTATTTCAGTATTAAGTTTTTACCTAAATAACTCAAGGTGAATTAGGAGAAGACCAATTCCTTTTTCCATTCCTGCTTCTCCAAATACATTTTTCATTCTCTAATGTCCCCACTATCGACTAGGCGTTCAGCCAAACACACCTACTATACATGTGGAACAAGGCGATGGTCCAGGAGGGACGTATATGTATACATACTGGGGCGCAGGATCAGTAAGAGAGAGAGGGAGAATGGAGACGACCCATTTCTAACCGTAACTTCTCAATAGGAAATTTATCTGAATGCAGTTTGTAATTTTAACTGAGATCACTATTGAGTACAGCAATATGGCCTTCACTCGCTATCTCTGACTACCTGCACGGCACCTGGTCACCGAATTAATTTAACCTTTCATACATGCAAGCACTTAGTTCCGCTTCTGTGGACACTCGTGACTCAATCTGTGTGTGAATATTAAAAATAATATCCTCGATTTATCACATACTTCTTCCTATAGTGACTTTTTACGCGAAAAAACTAACCTACGGAAAGGTGAGCTCCTATAGCGACTTCTCAAAGAATTTATGGACATCTGTGTAACTGGCTTTATAGCTTGAAGTAACAAGTAACACCTACCAATAAGCTGATCACACTTTCTCAAAATATAGTAAAGTATTAAAGATTTCAAGATATGGCTGGAAAAGAAATCAAGATCTAGGAAATGTAGTGAAATTCACTATTCATTAACGCAGAGTACAAGTTGTCACTGTTAAAGTGAATGTCAGTCACGATAATAGCGTTCAAGACACTCGATGTACACAAATTTGAATCACAGTCACACATTTCACACGTCTCCTTAGACCAGTGATTTCATGGCAGATGTGGTGAACGAAGTTCGCATATTGGAACCTGCTGGCATGAAACAATACACTCTCGTTTTCTCTTCAACTACCATGAAAGTTGTAGAAGTTATACAAATTAATAAATTAATTTTTTTGCATTTGTGTATTATCTGAATAAATTTCACCGTAACGAGAAATTTCTTTCGCTCACTTCACTAACTTAATTAGGGCAAATATCGAAGTTGCCAGCAGTGATTTAAATTTCCCCATTTTTCCACGTGAATGAGCATAATTTGCATATTCGCCAAGTTTGCGGCTTCGACTGTACATAACAATAAATAAACACCCAATAAAATAGAAACAGCTCTTATAAGAAGTAACTTTTCTGGATGTTTCCATGCTTATCCATTAAGCTAATTAAGACCAATATTGCTAAGAATCCCCTTTACGTTCAGTGGTCACGATTATCAAAGGAAGAATACAGAATTCCATAATACTATTCTGTCCAAACCTCCGATTCTTGAGAAACATCTTCATTATCCTGAGCGCTAGTAGCAAACTGTTAAATACGAGATAAACCATATCTTTCCACATCGATATACTAACAAAATTGGCTGTACTGTAAATTTCTTGTAACTAATAACGCAACTTAAACACATCACAGTACTTATGGACCCTAAAGCCATCAACGTCAAGCTAATCTAGAACGGCACGCGAGTCATATTTCGGTCTTACCTTCAAATTAACAACATCAGACACAAAGGTCCAATACTCGTTGGCGGAATAATTTTTTTTCTTCTATTTTCCGTATGAATACACATAAGAGTTCGGCTGCACTTAACAGGCTACATCACGACGGAAGTAAAGTACGATTGAAACAACTTCCTGATTAACGGATATGCCGAAATGCAGCAACTAATTATTCGCTTATGTCTATGGTAGGAAAGGTTTAACTTATTCTCACAGACTGGAAATGGACTTATACGCATGCACAAAAAATTTGTTCGTGTTAGAACTTAAAAGCAAAATTATGCTTTATTTGCCCAATTAGAGTTTTATTTTATACATCAGTCGAATATGTTCACTGCTAATTTAATCCAGCCTAGACAAAACCTGTTTAAATTCAGAATGCCAGAGCTTCATTTTCAAAACGAAATATTACGCATAGACTTGTTCTGATTCACGCAGCAGAAATTTTAGGGAAATGACGCATACTCACAAAGAGCTTGTACATGGTTGTGAGCGAGGTGTAGCGGTGTGCTCTCCTTGCAGGATGCTGTTAGCTGTATGATGTGTGGACGCTGAAAGTGGGCGTATTTATACCACCAGGCCAACACCTCAGGGTGCCATGACAAAGCTATTCCGACAGTAACCTTGAAGAACAACATCCTGCAATCGGGGGCTGAACCGAGGGGGACACGTCAATCAGACACAGACAGATCGTGACACAGTCTGTGCAATAATTCCAACGATTAACTTAGCGAGGTGATATGCAAAATAAAGTAAAAATATAAAGGACATTTTCTACCTAAACCGAATATTAAGGGAGGTACGAGTCCTTAGAAATTAAGATTTTAAATTGTGCAAAATATCGTAAAAGAAGTGAAATTAAGCTACAATTATATGGACATTCTTTTGTGTTATCGAAGTATTCAACGTAAGAGCAAAATCTCATTATTCCCTCCCCCGTAATGAAAATAACAGGGGTGGCCACCCTCTTATTGCAAACAACTTCACACCGTTACGAATAATGAACGTGTGATGCTGGTTTGTTGAGCAGTATGATACAATTAACAACTACCCACTACCCAACAATTTTATGTAAAATGCACACAAAGCCTCGGCTGCAGAGATATGGTACGAAGCACGTAGGTACAATGAAAAGCCAAAAAAACTGGTACACCTGCCTAATATCGTGTAGGGCCCCCGCGAGCACGCAGAAGTGCCGCAAGACGACGTGGCATGGACTCGACTAATGTCTGAAGGTATGCAGGAGGCATTTCACATCATTCATCCTGCAGGGCAGTCCACAAATCCATATGAGTGCGAGGTGGTGGAGATCTCTTCTGAACAGCACGTTGAAAGGCATCCCAGATATGCTCAATAATGTTCATGTCTGGTGATTTAGGTGGCCAATGGAAGTGTCTAAAGTCAGAAGAGTGTTCCTGGAGCCACTCGGTAGCAACTCTCGACGTGTGGGGTGTCGAATTGTCCTTCTGGAATTGTCCACGTCCGTCGGAATGCACAATGGACATAAATGGGTGCAGGCGATCGGACAGGATGCTTACGTATCTGTCACCTGTCAGAGTCGTATCTAGACGTATCAGGGGTCCCATTTCACGCCAACTGCACACGCCCCATACCATGACAGAGCCTCCACCAGCTTGAACTGTCCCCTGTTGACATGTAGGGTCAATGGATTCATGAGGATGTCTCCATACCCGTACACGTCCATCCGCCCGATACAATTGGAAACGAGACTCGTCAGACCAGACAACGTGTTTCCAGTCATCAAAAGTCCAATGGTGGTGTTGGCGGCCGCAGGCGAGGCGTAAAGCTTTGTGTCGTGCAGTCAACAACGGTACACAAGTGGGCCTTCGGCTCCGAAAGCCCATATAAATGATGGTCCGTTGAATAGTTCGCACGCTGGCACTTGTTGATGCCCCAGCATTGAAATCTGCGCCAATTTGAGAAAGAGTTGCACGTCTGTCACGTATAATGATTCTCGTCAGTCGTCGTTAGTCCCTTTCGTTCACGATCTTTTTCCGGCCGCAGCGATGTCGAAGATTTGATGTTTTACCGGATTCCCGAAATTCACGAAATGGTCGTACGCGAAAATCGAAATTTTATCGCTACCTCGGAGATGCTATGTCCCATCTCTCGTGCGCCGACTATAACACCACGTTCAAACTCACTTAAATCTTGATAACCTGCCATTGTAGCAGTAGTAACAGATCTAGCAACTTTGCCAGACGCTTGTTGTCTTATATAGGCGCTGCCGACTGTATCTCGTTACTGTGATTGGTTCCATACCACTTTTATTTGCATACGCACGCCTATGCCAGTTTTTTTGGCTCTCCAGTGTAATACCACCTACATACGCATTGAAACAAGGTTTTGTTGACTCAAACAAAGTTTGTTTGGCGCAAACAAATCAGGTCTTTCTCTAAAATAACCTCATAGCATACACTTAAAAATAATTTACTATGCCTATTTGCAATCTGTAATGTCGTATGGGGCAATTTTCTGGGACAAATCTGTAGATGCTAGAAAGGTTTTTATACTTCAAAAGAAAGCTATAAGAATTATTTGTAATTAGAAACCTAATGGGTCTTGTAGGCAGTTATTCAAAGATGAACAGATTTCTACTCTAATAGGACTATACATATATAGAGCACTTTTATTTTTCTCAGATTATTTGGATAAATTAAAAATAAATTGTTATGCGCATAATTATGAAACATGCCATGATAAAAACACACATTTTTCTATTATGCCAATAAATTCATATCAAAAGGGTTCTATTCATCATTAACAAAATTTTTTTTATCTATTACTTCAGCATTACAAGAGTTTATGTTATAAAAAATATAAATGTATTTAAATTGAATATAAAATTTTTTTGTGTAATAATCCTTTTTATGATTTAGAAGAATATGTCTCTTGTTGTAATGCATTTAAATCAATTGAATAGGTGTGACAATTATGTAAATTTGTATGACGTATTTATTGAACTTATGGGCCTTATGTAACTCAACTTTGGTTTTTGAACTGTACATACTGTTTTTATTTTTATGTTAGTATTGTAACTGCAATCATGTTGCACAGGTGTTAAAAATGTGATTTGTCTTATCTATCTGTTATAATTACTTATTTATTTGTATACATTTTTTGTGATTGTGTTCGTGTCTGTTATAATGTAACATCATCCATACCCATTGTTTTTTGAACATGTGAAGGGTCTCTGGAGTATTTCATAAAACATATTGTTTTTATAGGGGCAATAAAAATTTTTGTTGTTCAAAACAAATAATTTTGTTGTTCTTATTGGGTTTCCCCAAACAAAGATTTGGTTGTTGCAAATAAATATTTTTTTGGCTCTACATACTTTAAATTTTTTTTATTTAAATATAAAAAAGAATTGTAAGCCCAAGCTCAAACTTCATCTTCTTCATATGAAGAAATATGGATTTACAGGAGGCTAATTGGTACTACGGGAAATTTGGATGTTCTTGGTCACATAGAGCTTGCGTATAATGCATTAATGAAAATAAAGTTTGTTTGAACGAAATCGGTTCAGTGGTTCTCATTTTGCTGTAACATAACCTCAACACCAGCGACACGTGTTGCACACTAGTATTACTGTGCGGTGCCGCGTTCAAGATTTAGCCTTGTGATATAACAGCTGGGCGAAATTATTCCAAGTCCATGACCTTGAGATAATGCTTATCTTATCTCTTGTTTACTTTCCGCTGCGATTGCTATCTTCCCGTGCATGCTATCTATGGAATTCTCTTATCAATTGCGTGCATGTGGTGTAACTCTCATTCACTGTTTAACTTACGCTCACAACAGAGGTAAGTATACAGACAGCTTACGTGCAAATTTCCCGTAATACCAATTAGCTTCGTGTAAATCCGTATTTCATCCCCAAGCTCAAACTTCATCTTCTTACGAGAAAACAAAACAGGCGACGAATAAATACTAATTACAGCAGTCTGACTAACAACACCCTCATGAACAGGCACTAACAAATTATATCACGAGGATCTATTTCAGCCAAACTAGTAAACATCGGGTTAACAGCATTATGACGCTTACGGAAAAAAAACAAAACTCCAAAAGACCACTTCCAACTTGGGCTGTTATACCCTTTAGAGCGAATCTGTGCATGTAAGTCAAAAGAATATAACTATCTTCTATACTGACGACCTTGCGACATTATGTATCATCATTCTTATCGACATCATAGTTCACACTTGGAATATTACAATGCACTTTACGTGGATTTTAAGACATTCTGGTGCGGCATTGTCTTCGTGGCATGTTGGGCGTTATCCCTAACGAAGGCACATAGCTTCACATTGCCATACTTCTAACAGCGCATACAGTTCTTACGAGAACTGTATGCGCGTGTCTTTGCTGGAATTCGTGTTGTGGTAGAGATCTGCATGGTGGACTAGCATCTCAGGAATAAAACTGTGTTTTAGTTGGCGTAATTCATAAGGAGCGAATACTGTTGACACCAGCTGGATTAGAGGCCGCACATATGCACACACATGTTCGCATGCCACTTTTCATTCGGCTTAAGTCACGTAGCAGTGTGGTGTGACTCTGCCGGGGGGACGGGGGTGTTTTAGCGTGTATCAGATATATCTCTTAATGGAGCGAGCGCATGCGAACGTATGAAAATACAATAATTTTGTTTTCCGAAGGTAACAGTTTTTTATGATTTTGTACTTGTGGTGAGTGTACCTCTACGCTAGCGTCTTCTCACGGTATATATTTTTTTCCCGCAAAACTTACTTTATGTACATTATTTGCGTGTATAAAGAGTTTTATACCAGGACACTGGGAGCTAGAAATATCGCTGCACGTGGAGTAACCGTATGGATATTTTTCCCGCTCCCTAAATTTCCTAACGTACTGATTTTAAACTTGGGAGGAATATTTTTTTTAAATAATGGGTGAGGGGGGGAAGGGTGCATGGGATCCTTTAATGCGCACATCACATACTGCGGGGGTAGTGAAGTGATTTTAACTCTGTTTAGGTGTTTTTCGAGCCATGCTTACTTTATGGAAAACTGCTTAACGCATCTGTACATGGCACATGATTTTTTCAAACATAAAATTTCAACAAATGTGTTGCTGAAGGGAGGTAAGCATGTTGTTTAGAGGGGAAGGGGCACTCGGTGATTGACTTTTCGTTAATATTTACCCCGAAACACACTCTTTGTATGCTTCTTTGTCGTGATGTATATTCACAGTATGAGGTTTAACAATATATTCGTTATCTTGCCTTTCTATTCGAATACCTTCCTTTCGTTGAATGGGTCAGTTTTGATAAGCTGCACTCGAGCCATATATTAAATTTTATTGGTGGCGTGTTTATGTGGAGAGCCAATAGCGATGTTTTTCCCCATTCGAGCTAAGCATGTGCAAATATCCTCAGAATACCTGCTCTCGTTGTGGAGGCATAGATCTTTAGACTGTGATCGAATGCAGTTTGGGCCTCAACGAAACCATTGGCATTAACCAACCTAGACCCTGCCACGATTCTTGGGCGTGATGGTTGCTGGCACGATGGTGGATGCTCATCCTGAACCCTTGTTTTTGTGGGAAGTACACTCGTACCCTGCTGTGAAGGAGACTGTACGCGACGATTTTTGGCAGGTGAGGGTCCTACAGCTACGCAGGTTTTTGCATGCCTCTGCAAGTTATCGCACCTATCAANTGCCCTGCTGTGAAGAAGACTGTACACGACGATTTTTGGCAGGTGAGGGTCCTACAGCTACGCAGGTTTTTGCATGCCTCTGCAAGTTATCGCACCTATCAAATGCCATGCCACATTTAACACTCTTAGATGTCACTCGATCTGCATTATTCGAAAATTCATACTTCCCGTGTCTTCGAATACATTTAGTGAATGCAAACGAAGTGTTACAGTAGCGCCACGGGTACTGAGTTAACGGCTTTGAAAATTAGATAAGTGGTAAAGGAAGTTCTAGTACCGTATTTTATTAGGTTATATATTCCTCAAGAGACTAGCAGACCCACACCTATACTCCAAATTAGAGCAGATTTGTAGTTTCGCGGGAATATATATGTGTATTACGTGCATGCTTGATAATATCCTGTGACCTGATGTAATTAAATATCTCAAATTACCAGTCAGAATGCCAAAAGACGAGGGGTCGGCATTGTTCCTATTATATACTTTCCCTACACTAGCACGGTCTGGCGGAAAATGCTGAAAACAAGAGCGGTAGTGGTAAGGGATGAAGCGAGGGTGAATAATTGTTCGGACTAAAGTGGTGGGGTGAGGGGTAACAGAATAAATACCCAATTTAAATGGTATTTTAATTAGCATTAAAAATAAAAATGTTTCTTTAGTCAGCCTTAATTAAAGTTTTTTATGCAAAAAATATTTATTTAATAAATTATGCTGGTAGGCATACCACTGATTGGAAAAATAATTTTTAAATAGGATGAAAAATTACATGTTTTTTTAAATGTCAATGAAACAAATGTGAATGCTGACTGCTCACTTTGCTACTGAATCGACAGAATGAGCGGGTACCGGCATCTCGCCTGGCAGTGAAATGAGAAATTATAGCCACCTGTGTGTGGAAAATATAATCCTATATGGAGGGCGCCATCTGTACTTTAAAAACATAAACAAATATGGCTGCTGCCTGGTGACGAGATCGGTAATTAATACACTAGCGTCACCTAGGTGTTGAAAATATAAACAAATGACAAACGAAAAAAACGATATGGCTTGTTGAGCACAGGTAAGAGAGAACGTCAGCTTTCCTGGTGACTAAATTGAGAAGTTAGCGCTGCCTGGAGGGTAATTTTGTAATTAATACACTAGCGCTCCTAGGTGTTGAAGATGTAAACATATGATGGCCACCTCCAGCAATGTATAAACAAATTGCAAACGAAAAACCCACCGAGATGGCTGGATACGACGTAAATAGGAATGGCGAGGGTTTGGAGGGGGTGGGGTAATTAGGCAATTAAATATATTGGAAGGGGGTGGTGCGAACGCGACTAATTGGTAGAACGAAGGTGAGTAATTGGAGGTGGAATGGGGCAATGGGGCAATTNGAGAACTTTGAAATTGTAAGATTTTGAAATAATTTTTATAATAACATTATTTTATTATTTTAATAAAGAATTTCTAATAATTTTTTAAATAAATTTTTGTTATTTTTATAAATGTTTTGAATTTTTAAAGTTAAAGGTCACCGGGGTAAAGCCAAAGGTCAATGTCAAGGTATCATGTATCTAATATGGCCTCCGACCGACCGGAATGACAGAGCACGAACAGCTCCGACGCTCCGGTCCCAAGTCCCGATGTGCCAAAGTACCCATAGTCTCTCTACTGGTGCGTAGGCCCTAGTGACATGGTGTTCTTTTCTTCCGAGGAAGAAACTTGAATACGTGGAGCCGAGCTTATCGCTCTCTCCCTCTCTCTCTCTCCCTCTCTCTCTCTCTCTCTCTAGGGAAGTTTCGCAGCACTAGTAGCAGCAGGAAAATCATACATGTTTTCAGTTTTAGCATATTTCATTTTTATTATAGCAAAAACAATTATTTTTGAATTTGTGATTTAAAACTGAAACGAGAGTTTAATGCTTGAATACTTATTATAATATGTTTAGATATATTTATATGTGGTGGTGGGACGGTTAAAAATCCGAAGTTGGCAGAACTGGTGCTGGCGAAGTGGCGACATGACATGGCGTGTTGCATTTCCTAAACGAAATATTAATTTTTATCCTTGCGAGAAATACTTAAAATTACATCACGTTGTGTTTTTTTTTAACCCTACTTAGGCAAGTTACGATGTTGTGAAGAATGTGTTTTTCCACGGCAGGAATAAACATACTGCAACGTGCGTCATGTTCGCTGCGTACGACGGGGTACGTCGTGGTCGTTGCGCCCGGCCAGTGTGCGCGCGTGCGCGCGTGTGTGTGAGATTGCAAATATTGGATGTGCGAAGTGTACGCGTTTTAACAGGAACCTGTTTTATGACTAAATTATTTGAAAGTCGCATCTGTTCATTTATCACAACGTTGTAACTTTACTTTAGTTGTTTGAAACACAATTGTGTAACGTGCTTACGTTTCTGTGATTTTAACATTTATCACAATCCCAACAAATTTCTAAGCCCAGCCAGAAAATTAAAAATAAATAATTAAATATACCTAATAATACTAAGTACCTATGCAAAGAAATATGAGCGGAATAAAAATTATGGTATGGCCTATTTGTGTGCATAATCACCACTGTCTGAAGTTTGTAACTGCTACGTACAAAAAAAATTAGCGACACGCGTTGCGTGCTTGAATTTACTGTCTTTTTTTCGTTGGACTGGTTGCTCCTTNCCGTACAAAAAAAATTAGCGACACGCGTTGCGTGCTTGAATTTACTGTCTTTTTTTCGTTGGACTGGTTGCTCCTTCGTTTTAAAATTTATTCCAACTGAGGCCGTTCGTTTGACCAAATAACCTAATCTATCAAAAACAAGAGGTCGAATACTGCAGTTCTTTCCCCCACAGTTGTAACAGGGTTAAACTCAGCCGCGGCAAAATATTAACGTGTATTATGTGTAATGTGCTATATCGCGTAAAACACAAATATGCATACAATGTGAAATAATACCCATAATAACTATTGTCAACACATACATTGTTTAANATCGCGTAAAACACAAATATGCATACAATGTGAAATAATACCCATAATAACTATTGTCAACACATACATTGTTTAACAGTGATAAAGCTGACGTTAATATGGTTGTAGGCCTAAATTGCGAGCATTCATACGTAATGATTTTTGAATTATGGCAGAATTCTTCGAACAGCTGAAAACAGTAAACAAAGAATTTGACAGCTAAAACGTAGAAGTTGCATGTCNATCGCGTAAAACACAAATATGCATACAATGTGAAATAATACCCATAATAACTATTGTCAACACATACATTGTTTAAAAGTGATAAAGCTGACGTTAATATGGTTGTAGGCCTAAATTGCGAGCATTCATACGTAATGATTTTTGAGTTATGGCAGAATTCTTCGAACAGCTGAAAACAGTAAACAAAGAATTTGACAGCTAAAACGTAGAAGTTGCATGTCNGTTATGGCAGAATTCTTCGAACAGCTGAAAACAGTAAACAAAGAATTTGACAGCTAAAACGTAGAAGTTGCATGTCAATGTTTATGTTTGCATGTAGCGGAAGGATACGTAATCGGTAAGCAAAAGTAGAACTTCAGCAGGGCTTCAGAAAAGTGTGAAGTAAGCGTGAATGGCCTGTGCAGTTAAAACCACTGTCGAAACTTCAAAAATGGTTTGCAAGGAGTTTTGCCAAACTTTTTATTTACTTTTCCCTCTAATTAATACGTCGTTAGTTACCGTACCCCTCACTTCTTTCTTCCAAATTAATAAAATTCAATTTGTTATACGCAACGTCTTGTGAGGTTCGCTAACTATTCCAATGCTTACTCTATACTGTAAGTTAAAATTCTTAAACACATAAAATATTTTAGAAGCTAAAACCTTTCTTTGAGTATTGAACAATTTAAGATTGCAGTTACCCAGTGCCATAGCACGGACGTAAGCCTAACTTAGTCTACGTGCAATCGTCTGAAAATATATGTCAATATGCTTTATTATCATTATAATTTGGTTTTATTGTGATGGTTTGATTGGACTGTGTCCATTGCTGACCATCTATACTAAATAAAATCTTGCACAATCTAGCAAGACGAAAGACGAAAAAAAAATTTTACAACACCACAAACTGATAATTAGGAAAAGCTGTTTCCTTGTCAATGAAAAAAAAATATATATGTGTATAATTAAAACGACGAAAATATACTAACAACTAATTACTACAAAACAGGACAGACAACGAAAGCAAACCTAAATAAAAGACAATACAATGACGGAGACGAAAACACCACACGAGTGAACAAAACAGTGCAGAAAACAATATCAGTGGACACAGNAGACAATACAATGACGGAGACGAAAACACCACACGAGTGAACAAAACAGTGCAGAAAACAATATCAGTGGACACAGTTGAACAATAAAACTCAAAACCCACACAAAAATAGGACAAAAACCACAATGAAACACAAGTCAGGGAAAGTCTCCTNTTGAACAATAAAACTCAAAACCCACACAAAAATAGGACAAAAACCACAATGAAACACAAGTCAGGGAAAGTCTCCTCGTCAGATCAATCACTACTGACAACACAGGAACCACAAAAATAACCAGAGAAAAAAATAGATAAACCAACAGAAAAGACACAGAGCGACGAAAATAACACAAAAAAAAATCTTCACGACGTTTCGGGGTCTGAAACCTGTCCCCTTCTTCAGGCGAGACACTGGAAGGACAATCGCTGAAGACTGGGCTGAGGGGGAAACAGGGAGTGTCACAATACGATTGTGACACTCTTCCGAGCCTGGTCTCTGGATTTTCGCATGTGGGAATCGTGCCGGACGATTCCGCTGGTCGGCGGGTTTTCTCGGGGATCTCCCGTTTACCCCACCATTTCATTCTGGCGCCGCTCCATACTTACATCAGTCACCCTCATCGGCTCTCAATACCTCACTGTCGAGAGCCACCCAAATCACTTCGCTCACTTTCACTCTTTATGCTAATTCACATTGCCAAATCATATTCCAACAACATGTTTAATTCTTGCTCCCTCATCCACCATTTTTTTTCAGAAAGGATATCTGTATCAGTGCGAATATGAAAATATATGGACTTGTAAACATAAAGTTTTGAACTTACCTCATATTTTTGTTCCACGGTTGGTTTTTCTGTTGGTTTTCCCGTGTCCCCTCAAGACAAACAACGTAATTACATTTTACCTAACAAAAGCCAATTCACTCTGGGTTGTTCTGGTTAAAATGCTCTATATATACATTATTTTATTCGTTCTAAACCCCTGATATGGTATGATTTATGAGCACCGAATGATTTGGTGGTTCGGAGAACATCAAAATGAGAATATAACGTAACTAACCTTTATGTTCACGATCGTGTGACGTTAAACACAAATTCCGACACAAACATTTTTCTACATCTTAAATTTTTTCAAGTATAACATATTTTAACAAACTGATAGTTTTTTGCTTTGCTATTGCTTAATGCAGCTGGGTGTATGCCGAACATTGAATTGCACGACTGTAAATCCAAAATTGCGGAGCGGCTAATTTTCNGAAAAAATAGATAAACCAACAGAGAAGACACAGAGCGACGAAAATAACACAAAAAAAAAAAAAATCTTCACGACGTTTCGGGGCCTGAAACCTGTCCCCTTCTTCAGGCGAGACACTGGAAGGACAATCGCTGAAGACTGGGCTGAGGGGGGAGGGGCAGGGCATATATACGATTGTGACACTCTTACGAGCCGGGTCTCCGGATTTCGCATGTGGGAATCGTGCCGGACGATTCCGCTGGTTGGCGGGTTTTCTCAGGGATCTCCCGTTTACCCCACCATTTCATTCTGGCGCCGCTCCATACTTACGTCAGTCACCCTCATCGGCACTCAATACCTCACTGTTGAGAGCAGCCCAAATATCTTCGCTCACTCTTCACTCTCTATGCCAATTCACATGACCAAATCATATTCCAACAACATGTTTAATTATTGCTCCCTCATCCACCATTTTTTTCCAGAAAGGATATCTGTACCAGTGCGAATATGAAAATATATGGACTTGTAAACATAAAGTTTTGAACTTACCACATATTTTTGTTCCACGGTTGGTTTTTCTGTTGATTCGCCCGTGTCCCCTCAAGATAAACAACGTAATTACATTTTTCCTAACAAAAGCCAATTCACTCTGGGTTGTTCTGGTTAAAATGCTCAATATATACATTATTTTATTCGTTCTAAACCCCTTATATGGTATGATTTATGAGCACCGAATGATTTGGTGGTTCGGAGAACATCACAATGAGAATATAACGTAACTAACCTTTATGTTCACGATCGTGTGACGTTAAACACAAATTCCGACACAAACATTTTTCTACATCTTAAATTTTTTCAAGTATAACATATTTGAACAAACTGATAGTTTTTTGCTTTGCTATTTCTTAATGCAGCTGGGTGTATGCCGAACATTGAATTGCACGACTGTAAATCCAAAATTGCGGAGCGGCTAATTTTCNTCTTAATGCAGCTGGGTGTATGCCGAACATTGAATTGCACGACTGTAAATCCAAAATTGCGGAGCGGCTAATTTTCAAGCAGAGATTATTAACTTCGTTTGCAGGCAACAATTTTTCCAGTACGAAACTATAATTTATTCACTTATTCACCTGCTTTGTAAACGACATGCCAGTAAAACTTTTATTTGCATCATTATACTAAATAAGTAATACATTTTTACATTATCCTGGTATGGTTTGTGTTTCTGAAAGTTAAAATGTAACATTTTAAGTATTCAAAATTTTTTTTATCAAACTCACATCCAAGAAGAAATATTTCATAACCAAACGAAGTCAGAAAAAGTTATAGACATCAACATTTGTACGGAAACTGTAAAACAGCGGCGGAGTGTGAGATCAACTAGCTGTGTGAAGTCACTCGCGTCTGTGACTACCATCACTAATGCACGCGCAATAGTCGGTCGTCGTGCAGTTACGTTCACTGAGTGACCTTGAGTGACTTAGCGAGAAAGAGGTCTAGTGTTCAGTCATTGCTCTGGTATGCAGTGCTGAGGTTCATGTCTTAAAAGTGGGTNGGGGGGGGGGGGGGTAGCAGTGCCCCCTTCTCCGCTCCCAGCTGGCTGGAACAATTATTCTGACATTAGTGCTGAGATTATTTTGCTAGTGTCATGTGCGTGTATTCTGTTCTCTCAAGTAAATGCCGATCCTGACGTACCATTGCGAAGCAGCTTATCGCGTTGATAGCTGCGGTTGTGAAGTTTTATAAAATCTATTTCTCTTCTTTTCTTCTTAGAATTTCTTCCTTAAATTTTTTGGGAAAGTGTACTCAAGCACGCCGATTATGTGAGTCTGTTTGCATCCACATTTCAGGAGTACAGGTAAGTCGAACTATGTCCTAGCCTAAACTTTTCTTCGGTCGACTATTGTTTAGTATAGAGAAGAAAAGTGTTAGAAGAAGAAAAATATTTTATAGGAAAGTCACCCTGCCAAATTGTTCTGTAGTAGCCATAAAATAGTCTTTTATTGGCCACAAAAATTTGGAGGTGCAAGTCAAATTAAATATTTGCAAGTTTAATGCCAAAAAAACCTTTTCATAGAGGTAAATTTTTTTAAAATTTAGAATTTTTTTTTATTAGTTNTTTGCAAGTTTAATGCCAAAAAAACCTTTTCATAGAGGTAAATTTTTTTAAAATTTAGAATTTTTTTTTATTAGTTAAAGAAATGTCGCATATTTTAAATATTGTACTAGCAACATGTGTATATTTGAAAATGCTTTTATATTTCGTGTGCTTNAAGAAATGTCGCATATTTTAAATATTGTACTAGCAACATGTGTATATTTGAAAATGCTTTTATATTTCGTGTGCTTCTCTATGATTATTCTGAAATGTTTCATACTTGCATTGTATTGGGACTTACGCAAAATGACTTACGAGCTTTTAACACAGAACAATCGGAGTATGTTGTGTATTGATCATATCGACATTAAAAATAATGACTTTTCCCTGATTAATGTCTTCTAATGTTTTGGACTTCGCCCTTGACTATCTAATTAAAATATTTCAGGAGCAGGTTGCCTTCATGAAGTCCACTTGAGCAGGTAATGTCAACCACTTCTTGGCACACTATTTTGGAAAGTGGCACAATAAGATTCCTGTGTGTTTGAAATGGTTCGTAATTAGGAAATCATAACATACTGTAGCTTAATTAGTGTTTAATATCACGATAATCCTTATAGCTAAAAAGAAACAAATGAATTTTCTTTGTGGCTGTATCGTTTACCTTGTTGCGAGCTACGTTTACGACTAAGGCGTATTTCGTATTGTGCTAAAAGTTTTATTAATAAATAAATAAACGAAGGAGTCAGTATATAATCTAGGTCCACCCTACCACAGTCACAAAATAAGTTCTAATTTCTGCATCAGTAATGAAATATTGNGTCAGTATATAATCTAGGTCCACCCTACCACAGTCACAAAATAAGTTCTAATTTCTGCATCAGTAATGAAATATTGTCCTGCACAGCAGTTGCACCAAGACAATGCCAGTTGCAAAACTTTACGAAACATCAGTTAGTGCTACAGTGCAATTATTTTTGTGCAGCTGAATACCATTAAAACATTTATAGCATATTAGAAAACCACTTCTTATAGAAAATAAAATACACGTTGCTGGAGGTGTTGAGGCCCTGTCACACTGTCAAATTTTCGCCTTCAAATATGTTTGACAATACATGTTAAAGGCGAAATACGACTATCAATTTTTTTTATTCAGAAAATCAGATCAAATAATTGTGTATGTATTTGAAAATACGGGACACTGTCAAATTTTTTGACTAGGGGGTTCTAGTCTAAATTTTCATTCAAAAATAATTTTCAAAGCGAGTGCTTCTGTTGCATTTCCGTGTAGTCCTCTACAGGAAGAAATGTAGCAAATATTTTGGTTTATTTTCACTTCTTTACAAAATTGAAGTTTTATTTGCCAGAGACATTTCTTGCACAACGAAATTTAATGCCACTGAGTTCTTAATATTATTGTAACTTAATTACTTCAACTGCCAATCATGCTCAAATAGATTCTATATAAATCATTTAAATTCATAACATTATTTCATTGATAAATTAGTTGTTCGCCATTTTAAAGTTTCGGGATGTTGAGAACGGCCATTTTTGTAATGCACGATTCTGATTGGCTGAACCCGTCAAACATCAAATAAGTTTTCGAACACATCCAATCTTCAAAATGATTGATTGAAACTATACCCATCCAACTTCCCCCCGACAAACATGGCGGCAATAATGACGTTTCGGTGACGTCACAACGTTCCAACTTCATTTGACCAAAGTATCGGAAGCGGTTTGACGGGGAAATGTGACAGTGTGAAAGGGGGTTTAGGAAGGTAGTTTCGGTGTAAGCAAAAGCCAGCGAGGTAAAATGACAAAGATGTAAGATTTATTTGAGAGGACAACGGAGAAGTGTTACAATGATGAGGGCGACGACGACGGAAGGATCAGGCGATGGCGCGGCCAGCAGAGGTCGGGCTCAGGCGTAGTAGGGGTACTTGTAGGCGGAGTAGGGGTAGACTCCGCTGTATCCCGGGTAGACGTAGCCGGGGCGGTAGCCGGCGGCGGCGTAGGGGAGGGCGCCGTAGGTGCTGTAGTAGACGGCCTCGGAGCCCTTGAGGTCCTGTGCTGGAGGAGCCGCCAGGACGCAGGCCAGCACGGCCAGGCTGACGGCCAGCAGGGCCTGCAACATTGCGCACACAGTCACCACACCACTACCTGCATCCTCCTTGCAACTTGACAACACTCACGCACAGCTAGTGGCACCCCAACACGAGCTACATCCACGGTTAACTCAACACATTTGAAAGCCCTGCATCCTTTACTGTTCCAGGCGTTAATATATTCCTTTAAAAAAAAACATTGCCACGGACATAATTTCTAATGTCAATGTGCCCACTATACCACAAAGAGAAACACAAAAATGTTATTGTAACTTCAGTCATTATAATGGCCTTTTAAAAAATAACTCATTTCTGTGGCAACCCATTCAAAAATTATATTTTAGTTACAATACAGAGCTGAGTTTTTTTAACCTGCCGAAATCAGTATTTACGTTAAAAATATATTTAGTAACAAATTATAATTTTAAATGGTTCGATTATTGTTAACCACTTATAATGCCGTTTACTTTTATTAAGAAGTCGTTTTAAAGGGGTTTAATGAGATTAGGGGTTATTAACTTTTGGAAACGATTTTTAAATATGGCGAATTCCCATGCTACTAGTCATGTTGTTGTGAATTTTAATTATGTGTTAATTTAAAGTGAATATAATTCTTAAGTGAAAAACCAATGAAATAAACTTTTTTATGTGTGTTCAATTTAAGACATGAGTTTATTTGTCTTATTATTACTGTCCAGNAAAACCAATGAAATAAACTTTTTTATGTGTGTTCAATTTAAGACATGAGTTTATTTGTCTTATTATTACTGTCCAGTCCCAGAACAATTCTGTGTATCTTTAGAAGTCGCATACTAGGCTTTGTGAAAGAGAACGTTGTTTTGTTTATCTGTCGAACTTTCAATTACGCACTATGCTAATACTGCCTTTGTCGCCGGCTATTAACTCCGCGGAAGGTATTTCTAAATATCGCTAGCTAGATATCATTGCACGAGTATCAACCGTTGCTCTAGGTTTATTTTTTTCTTAGGGATAGAGCATATTAAGTCTGAAGGATGCTAGGAACGGGGACCACACAGTGGCATTCTCGCGGCTTGTCTAGGTCTAGGCGTCGTCTCGCACTTCGCCAGCAGGTTCGAATCCACCTGCGCGCTATGCCTGTAGCCGAGAACGAGTTGCAACACTAAGGTAAGGAAAACGGAGCACTTAGAAGTCAACGGGCTGCTAATCATTCCCGCAGCTAAACTACCCACTATTGATTTAGATTTTCTAATAAACTCTACTTACTTAGGTCTGAGCCTATTAAAAAAAAATCAATGTCCTAATGGGAATCATAATCACGTTATCCAGCAGCATAATGGCACCCGTATTTACTGCGATGCCCAGTAAAATTATGTCTACGTGCGATGCGGAAGATCTGGGTTCGAATCTCATGTTTTGCACGAATTCTAAACTTAAGTTAGGCCAGTTCCTGTTATAGCTTTCGGCGACACAAATTATTATTAAGCCTGAAATGTTTGCAGGTTATGCTGACAAAAACTTGACGTGAAAGGTGAGAAACTTACAGAACAAGCGTAGTGACTGAACTCACACTTCCGTTATCATAGATGAAATATACGGGACAATATGGTGACCGCACAAACATCGAGTGAACTCATAATGCACAGCGTTGCTTGGCGAGAACGCATTTCCTGCGCATCTGTGAAACGCTGCTGTAAGCACATTGAAGCATGCGCACACAAACTCAACAATAATATCAAACGTTTGACTCTCGTGAGAAACTTAACAAGTTCAGTTTCAAGAAAGCAGCAGTGCAAATGATACAATCGATTCTATTNCGTTTGACTCTCGTGAGAAACTTAACAAGTTCAGTTTCAAGAAAGCAGCAGTGCAAATGATACAATCGATTCTATTCTAATCATAGTTCACTTTAGTTACGATGCAATCAAGGTTTTTATTCATTGTGTTTTGTTTTCTCGCAGATCCGCTACTCTAAAGAAAATAATAACTTTCTATTAAGACAATATAATTTTTATTATGGTAGAGATGAAAAGTCAGTTCAAGTGCAATGGTGACGAGGTAAAATTTAAACGCAGTTATACATTACTAACAGTGGTGTTACAAGTACTTACTTTACAAAAAAAAATAAAAACCGATATTTACATGTAGAGTGCGGAACAATAATCTGGGCTTTCAACAGCTGAAATGCATCAAATTTGAAGGTAAAAAATTGCACAATACACCAATGTGACCGAGGAGAACGAAAGCTTCGGCTTGTTTAAAATAAAATAATCTGTATCCAGTTTAGAGTTAAGGTGGATGATCAGTTATTACAGACAGCCAAATGCAGGGTTAAGAATAAGTGCGAAAAATATTTATAGTTTCAAACTATACAAAACTTTGAAAAAATTACTTTTATTGTGGAGCACGAAAACTCTACAAAAAAAACTGGTTATTAGGGTGTTAGTAAAATTTGTATTGTATACATAAGTTTCAAGGCTGACTGAAAAGCTTCAAGAAGTGCTCCATTGCTAGGAATATATGTAAACAATGTAGAGCTGCTTAGTTGTAAGGCTACTTACGAAGAACTTGGTCATGATGCTGAGTATCGTTGACGGCGGTGGCGGGGTGATAGCTGCAGAGCTGCTGATAGCAGAGTGATGATTCCCCGACCTGGCCGCCGCAGTATTTATACAGGCAACGGCCCCTTACCGTGGGCCTGCACGAGAGGGAGATGGGCGTGCCGTCACCAATTTCACGGATCCGGTTCGAGGTCCAGCAGGAGGTGCGGACGCCCCGGGTTAGCGTCACAGACNCGGTTCCATTATTTCAAGGTCATCTCGAACACTCGTTTTTGTAACGCCGTCTGCCTTAAAGAAATTCGCCCCGAGGAAAATAATTTACGCTGGACGTTCAGCCCGAAAGGTGCGTGTTCTCAGGAGTGGACGACGACTTTCAGGATACTCCAGCGGGCGAACCACCCACCAATACCCTGGTCTGGAACTGCAGTAGTGTGTGTGGATCTCACCCACCACGCCTTTACAGACGGAGCAGCTGCTTCACCTTGCTTATGCATGGATTATCCACCCCTGCGTGTTATACAACTATCTTATAGTTTCTCACAAACGGCCGGCCCTGCCAAGTGTAGCGTGCACCCGCCAGGGCGAGCAACAATGCCTGGCTTCTCACCACGCTTGAAGCTCCGTTAGAACATCGGCATAGCATGCAACCAATGTGAGGTGGAGCTCTCATTCGCGAGGACCCGGCTTAGATTCCCAGTTGAACCATTATGATTCCGTTGTATATGTAATTTTTTTTATTACTCCAGGCGAATGCCGTTATGTTTTTGTAATACAGACAATGGTCGAGTAATTCCCAGCTACTGGTTCTTCTAATCACTCCTCCCTCTGTCGAGATGTCACTAAGACATAGATACATAAAATAATTTCACCATATACCTTTATCTTAAATATAGTCTTTTTTCGAAGCGTCGGTTTTTGAAACGTTATTTGGCGATTAAGTAAGTGGCATTGTACTTGCCTCATTGTTAACATGTTTCATGTTTCTTTTCAAGAGCTGCTCAGCTACAATTAACATTTCAAAACATTGAACATGTGACGCTTGAAGACTGATATATTTTCTCGGTGATATACAAAGCTCAGACAAGTAAATTGCCCATTTATTTGGTTATCCAGAACAAAATGTATTTTAGTGTGCGCGTGTGTAATAAATGAATTATTTTTCATTGTATATCAAAAGCATATATTTAAACGCAGCAACTTATTTTCTGCTGTTTCCTACAGTAGTGCGATGTTCCAGATTGTGTTATGTCTTCAGGTAATTAAATTAGTTTTATAGCATCAGAATACTTGCTTCGTAATGCAAGTCACCTAGTTATATTCCTTGGTCGTTAGGCGCCTTTATGTCACGTAAGCAGTGAATTATTTTGCAAGTTTAGCCCATAGTTTAATACATAACAAACACAAGATCTATAACGATACTGCAGGATTAAAATACCATCTAAATGCCTGTACGTCTTTGCTTACAACGAATATTCCTTCATTTTATCTTTACGAGTATAANGATTAAAATACCATCTAAATGCCTGTACGTCTTTGCTTACAACGAATATTCCTTCATTTTATCTTTACGAGTATAAAATACATTTATTTCTGTGTGCATTTTAAATATTAAAGTGAACGTGATTTTTGATAATAAAAGAAATAGGAAATAAATTTTNCATTTATTTCTGTGTGCATTTTAAATATTAAAGTGAACGTGATTTTTGATAATAAAAGAAATAGGAAATAAATTTTTTAAGTTTTTCGCAAACGCTTTAGGAACTAAAACTTATTCTAATTTCTCGCAGGTACGACACAAGTTTGACGACGGAATCACGGCAGTAGTTTGGGCGTAGTTACTGAGGTAACACGTAGACGTATCTGGCTGGGTGTGCTGCTTCACAATATGCACTTTCACTTTAACGGGAACGGCAGGACCACTGTGTGTTATCACTGCAAACTAGTCCGTCCCATAACTCAAACTTCATGGCATTTGCAGGACAGAATCGTTAGACGGTAGTACCCAAAGAAGGGTGGCAAGTAGTAATAATTCAGTCCGTGGGATTTTGAATTAAGAGAAGGTATTCCCATACTTAACTTGCTGTGCGTGTGTGTACCGACTGAGTATGCGCTGATAGTGGTCCATAAACCATGAACTATCGGGTATGTAGTCTAAATTCGTCACCAACAGCATTTGCAAAGTCATTAATCATACATGACCACCATTATTAATAAAAGTTTGGTTTCGCATTGTCAATAATTTTCGAATTATTCTAAGACTAAAATTTTATGTAGCTTTTTACAGTTATGATTAAAGGGACGGAAAAAAATTCACAATGATTTTATTTTCATATGTAACCCTTTCTGAGATGTGGCATATTCCATCCTTACGTGATAAGAAATTTCCGATTTGATTATCTTTAACCAGAGACGGTTTGAAATAACTTGCAGTTTTCTTTAAAATTATTTAGTTTTTAAAACTATTGTGTATTGATTTACATTATAAGAGATAAGTTAAGGTTTTGTAAGTCATCCTGAGCTCCAGAATTGAAGTTCATTGTGTGCAAAAATATTTATCACGGAAATGTTTGTCATCGCGACACAGAGTTTGCAAAGCGAAGCCTCTGCCCTCTGACGGACGCACTACGTACCAACTCTATGACTGACTGTGGTGGCCCTGGAAGCTTACACGTAGAGGAATTGTAACGTGTAACGTGGAAAACGTAAAGTTAGATGCCAGTCTAAGATATGTAATGAAACGAGACGACGACTCAATCGTACACACTGCACGCAACAGTATACAACAACGCGAGACACCAAACTTAATGCACAATAATAATAAACTGAGGAAGAAAGGGGTTTCTGAACGCACCTGTGTACATGAGGATGACGTTGCGGCAGCTTCAGTACGTGTAACGTATTTTCTGGGTAGAGTGCCAACCCTATCTGCGCAGTCACGATCGCCCAAATTGAGTACTGAATTGGTATGCTTATTGAATATCACAATTAGTGCCCCTTTAACTCCTTGATAACACAAAACAGTGTGAGAACTGGAAATAAGAATCCCCTTAGTAACGATTTTTTCCCGGCCCCGTCCAGACTGTAAGTAGGAATACACACACACTTGATATTACCAATCTGAAGTAACGTGTGCTATTTTTACACCCAGAAACACAGCAATCTGGTAGTAAAAATACTTGGGGACAGAATAAATTCATACACAAACAGGAACACAGGGAGAAAACTGGCCACTACTACGAAATGACAACAATGGGCGACTGTGTTTGAAAAAATGTCTGGAAGTTTAATTGAGCTCTGAATAATTTGACTTTTCCCATAAAAACAAAAGAATTCATCCGGATGGCAATACCAATTAGCAGATGATTTGTGGCTCCAAACATATTAATTATATAATTGAAATATCTCTGCTTGGGGTAGCGAGTGGTCTTTGAAACACAAGTGCCCTCGTGATGGTTAAAATTAAAATACTTGAAAATGTTCAAAAATTACTCCAAAATTCTTAATGTTCTTTCAAAAATAATTACCTTAAAAAAAGTTTGCAATTAGCTAGCGGCAGAGCAAGGACTCAGTCCAGGTTCGCCGTAGTAAAATATCGGCCAAGTCGTGTACGTATGAAAAACAAAATGGCGACGTGAAAAATGTTCTAGAAGGCCGTATGAACGGTGTTAGGTGAAAACCTTATTTTGAATTTCTTAGCTGATATTAGTAGTGAAACGTATAATTGTGCTAATTTTGAAGTTCCCGATGCTCAGGCACGCCGACGGGGCATCTCTCCCTGGGTGACGTCTTCTCTATATGTAAGCACACGGCTTACGGCGCTAGCATACAGTTCAATGGCGCCTTAGCAGACGTCTCCCGAGTTCTAGCTAACCTCTCTGCAAGCTACGCGGAGGGGGCTAATACAGGCCTACTTATTGCTTTAAAAACCTCGTGTCTTCGTCTCTGGCAGACGGCTTGCTATTACAGGAGTGCCAACTCTGACTTCCCTAGTAATAATATAAATTCAACACCTCGTGCACAGCCGACCCGGGCTGGCTGCCTGACGTCGCCTAACAAGATGTCAGCTTTCTTCCTTCAATAACTTAACTTAAGAATGTTCTTTAAACACTGGCCAATCACGAGGATTGCAGTTTAAATTCATATTTACTGCCACTTAAAACTGCTCCAACGTTCAAAAATGCATAGTCATATGGCCTTGTAAGTACTCGTACACAAAGTAAAAATAGAAAGACATGTAAATAAGCGGCGAAATAAATATACTGTTAAAACAAAAATGATAAATATTACTGACTCAGTTTTAAAACAAATAAATAAATCTTGCCACTAAACAAAATAAATTGTGTGAAAAATAATATTGAGCCGGTTAAACATAAAAATTACGAGTTAAAAATTGTTATTTATTATACCTAAAAAATCGTGTGTTACAGAATATAATTTACT
>NQII01005011.1:109481-142061 GCA_002778355.1 Clitarchus hookeri | reverse complement strand
AGCTGGGGCGTAACGTCTCGTCCACAGCGAGGTCATTAGAGACGGAGCAAGCTGCTCAGACAATCAGGAACGGAGTCGGCTATGGCCTTTATGTGGTAACCACCCCAGCATTAGCTTGGAGTGATCTCGGGAAGCCACAGGAAGCGGAAATCAAGATGGCCGCACAGGGATTCGAAACCCCGGTCATCCCGAATGCGAGTCCAAAGTGCGACCACTGCGCTACTGAAATAAATGTTGATAAATTGATATAATAAGGCGGAAATAAAATAACATCAGGATTGAAGCATGTTGAGGGACGAGGTAGCTCAACAACAAAGGAACATCCGTGCGCGTTGCAGTGTCTCTGGCACAGAACCCGGCTCATGCGCGTCCTCTAAGGCTGGCGTTTCGCTTACTCAGCTCAGTCGTTTGTCTTCCCATTTATATTGTTCGTGATTCCAGAGTGCCCTCTTATCGTCCGGACGTCAAGGTTAGTTCAAACTGATTTAATACGCATTATTATAATAAATTGACAACTACAGCATTGTTCAGCAACACTTTCGAAAATGCATTGATTTATGTCATAACCCTGCGACAAATTCCTACAAAAAAAACTTATGCATATTTTGTTGCCATGAGTGTGTTCGTGCAGCACCCTAAGTCACTTTTTAAGGTCTCTTTCGTTCCTTTCGTTTTCTATATTTTTAACTTATTTTTGTTTTTGTTCAGCAACCTATCACCACATGGAAGCGCACCTCACTTCATGAGAAGTGTCCAAAACTTATATATATATTTTAAAATATTAAATTATTTTAATGTTGCCGGCTTACGAATAGCATATAAAAAACGTAACCCTTGTGTATACATGTTTCGGTTCCTCGGTTTTTCTCACCATTTTTTCTAGAGAGAAAATGGCTAAAATGAGTGTTTTGCGATAATTTTTATGCACTAGTGTAACAGTAAAGAATATTTAAAGTTTCCCAGGAACTTGTAGCACCAACTTAACTTATTATTACATCGCAACATGATAAGGCCGCTGCTGAAAGTCTCGTGGAAGTACGTCATCGACGGAAAGATGACACACGTGCTCAATACCTTGCGCGCAGAGGCGATGAGACAGCTGATGTACGTGCCTGGGTCACTCTTACTGCCCCCGCGCTTCAAGGCCTCGGGCGCGTGAAGTACCTCCAACCAGGCGGTCACCTTAATAAATATCGANTCTTACTGCCCCCGCGCTTCAAGGCCTCGGGCGCGTGAAGTACCTCCAACCAGGCGGTCACCTTAATAAATATCGACAAATAAATAACTTCCTCGGTGGATCAGCAGCTTACGAGGGATTCTGAGTTTGATTCCCGGTAGGGCGTGGATGTGAATTTGAATCACTTGGTGTTTACACGTGTGTGGTTCACATACAAATTTACTTTCTCCTTCCTTACATTTAATAATTTGTGCCTATACTTCTTCCCCTCCACACAGCCGTCTGCAATTAGAACACGCGAGGTTACGTGGTTCTACAATTTTATCTGATTCGATAAGAATGAATTTTAACAAACAAAGAAAGACTTTGGACTCACGAGAACTGAACAAATGGTGTTTATCGTGACTTCACTCTCTGTTGTATATCTGAAATTTTCAAAATTTTGACGGGCGCAAAATTTTGGGCATCGATGATGTCGGTAAGTGCGCCGTTAGTTCGAGTGCGATCACAGCGTCCGACATCGCCGGTCGTGAGAACGCTTGTGAGCATGTGGTGTCGATGGTGTGTTCTTCACCGCTGTGTCGTCTGGCTCTAGACTTCATCGAGAAGTAGCTTGCCAAGCAACATCCGTCATCTGCCATATGACGGAAGCATAGTTATGGAGACACCTCAAATAGAAGACTCGCGACAGGAAACGTAACGCGGTTTGCTATGTGCTTCGCGAAATGTTATGGGACTTATTATGAGCTTCGTGACTTGATNCGACAGGAAACGTAACGCGGTTTGCTATGTGCTTCGCGAAATGTTATGGGACTTATTATGAGCTTCGTGACTTGATCCCACTTTTATTAAATGTTTATATAAGGAGTGCACTTTTCAGCAGTTTTGAAGGTAGCCGTGTTTACAACCGTTTCNCGACAGGAAACGTAACGCGGTTCGCTATGTGCTTCGCGAAATGTTATGGGACTTATTATGAGCTTCGTGACTTGATACCACTTTTATTAAATGTTTATATAAGGAGTGCACTTTTCAGCAGTTTTGAAGGTAGCCGTGTTTACAACCGTTTCNCCCACTTTTATTAAATGTTTATATAAGGAGTGCACTTTTCAGCAGTTTTGAAGGTAGCCGTGTTTACAACCGTTTCCACATATTATGTTTACATTAACACACTTAGCTGTCTGTGAACTTGCTCAGTATGTCAACCGAAAATATTTTGTCATGGAAATAACTGTACACGAGACTTCTATAAGAACACTCAAAAAGTGCACTCGTACGTAAGACAGACTATGTATAAAATATTCTCATGATTATTTAAAACCTATTTTGTTGGGTCCAGGAACAGAAAACACAGCTCTTCATCGCTGGGAAGTACTACATACACAATCGTGCCTTGTATCGCTCGGGCAGCCCGACTGACTTAATATTGATTGAACTGCTTGAGGCTCGCTTTTGTTAGGTAGCCTACAGCCTGCTTGGCGTGAACTCAATCGCGACATTCTTTGAGACTTTTGTCGTAGCTCGTGCCTTGGTTCACGACATGGCTCGCGACATGCTTTCGATGCGCATTTTATAAATCGCGCCTTGCTTTGCGAAGTGGCTCGCGATGAGATTCGCATCACGATCCCATAATTGCGACTCTATTAGCTAGGCCTACATGATCGCGTTGGGTGAAGTGTTTCCCGAATTGATTCACGACTTGATTTGTGATGTTCGATATGTTTTGGGAAGATCTTCGCGAAAAGCTTTACAAAGAGATTCGTATTGTGCGATGTACGAGTATTTCGAAGTTATTCGACAGCGTTGGCTGATATGGCCTGTCTTGTTGGACAATCTGGTCAGTATGTCTGGTCTGTCAGAATTGTTGGTCGGTCATGTTGGTTGGACTGGTTGGTATATCTGGTCCGCTGGTCTTGTCAATCGGTCTTTTTGTCTGGTTTCGGCAACTGGTTGGCTTGCCTGTTCTTACTGGCCTGGTTGGTCTTGTTTGTCGGTTGCTTGTCTAGTTTATGGGCAGACAAAGTCCAACATGTTGATCGGTCTAGTCGGTTGATCGTGTTGGTATGTTGATATTATCAGTCTTGCCGGTATGTTGGCCTGGTTGGCCTTGTTGGTCAGTTTTGACCAAATTGGTAATGATTGCCAGTTTTTCTCGTCGGTCTTGTTGATCAGTTGATCTGATCGGTCTTGTTGGTAAGTTGTTCTTGTTGGTATTGTTGTTGATGTGGTCTTGTCAGTCATCTGATCGTCTGCTCGGTCGTGCGATATATTCGGACTTGTTGGTCGGCCTGGTTCGTCTGGTCATCTTCGCGGTCGGTATTGTCTGTTGATATGGCCATTTGGTATGTTCACTGGTATGGATGTTTGGTATAGTCGGTTAGCATAGATTATTGCTGCGATCGGTCAGATGCTAGTCCATCTGCACGTCTGTATGTTGATAAAGTTTGTGTGTTTGTGATAAGTGGCCTATTTGCCATAGTGTTTACTTAACATTCCTAGCAATGTTTAAGGTAGTTCAGCTAATATGTAACAGTAAATTAATTAATAGTTTGTTTAACTAACAATGGCTATAAAAAGCACTTCTCGTCTAATGCGACCCGTGTCTGGCTTGTTGCTGAAGATCTGAGTTTGGTTGCTCTATCGCCAGTGGTTTGAAGCTTGTGATAATATGTGTTTATAGAAGGGTTTGTTCAACTATACCTGACACATATAAACTTTAAGTTTAGTAACATTTATTTTTCTGAACGTGATAAAAAGTTAAGAGATACTTTACTTTGTGAAATTATTCGCCTTTTTATACATAACTCCACAGTTTACGGCTGTTTTGACGGCATTCTAAGAATTTCTACTCTCATTCCGCGACCTCCTCGCTTTTATTTCAGAAAAAAAACTTTTTAAAATACAGGTGCTGGCCTTGTAGATACCAAGTTTCAAGGGCCTAAACCTAATGATTCGTTTCAGAATAAGGAACAAAGTATTTTTGGCTTTAGATACGCAACAACTTGCAAACATTCTGGGGCAATTTAACGCCGCCGACCTTTTATAAATCGATGGCTTATGTGAAGACAATGAAAAACGGGTTAAGAATAGGCCATAGCCAGGTTTTTTTTAGGAATCATCCCAGCATTTCTCTGGAGAGATTAAAAAAAACATTATGGACAACCGAAATCAGGACGGCTAGATAATGAATCGAACACGGGTCTTCCCGGATGTGAAGACAGCATGTTAACACTGGCCACCTTGTTAAGTATGAAAATTGGGATACTGAGACAAAAACTAATAGTCAAGGTGAGCACCTGGGCCGGGGATTCAACTTTATAACGAACAGTGGGTCACTCATTAAAGAAATGTTTTTGCAGGCGATCAGAGTTTCTAGGATGATGTAGGTAAAGTACATTGGTCAAGGGTGGTTAACGACGCTCTGAAGATGTGTGAGAAGGAAAAATCTACGCCATCGTAGGCAACTTGCTAGACACGTCAGCGTTTCCATTTTAACCGATTCCTACGCACCACGAGAACTGACGCAACATCACAAACATCAGCGACTGAACGTCTGCAGTAACATGTTGGTTCATCACCACAATGCGCCATTAATCGCTCATATCGTGACGTGTTATGAGAATGAGATACTATACGATAATCAGAAGCAAGGTGGGTAGAAGTTTGTGAAGCCCCTACTTTCCAGAATCCAAGGTTTATGCTACGCAATATTTTGCTGTTAGTGTTGTGTATAGCACTGGGTGTTATCCGTTACAAGTCCTTTACTCCTAGTGAACATTACTTCTGTCTCTTAACGCGCATTAATTGGCGAAATGCACACGTAATTGTATATTAATCAAATCTCTTTGGGCATGCATGACCAAAGGGTGGTCTATGCAAAGGACTGCCGGTTACGTTCCGAAAGCCTGTGATAAATAGAGTGAGACTCGCAATGTATTTAGTTTTATTTGTTGGTGTCACTGTACCGCAGATACTGCTATGCTAATCATGGCTACGCTGCGTGTGAAATTAAGGCGTTGGTTCCTGGCTCCATGGGATAGGATCACCAGTTATCAGAATAGTGCCCAATTATGGTGACGCCTATGCGGTGGAGGAAGGGTCTTCTGATCTTGGCATGCAATGCTAAACCCCCGAGTGGTAAAAATTGCGAGACGTAAGCTGAGTTCTCTGAGGTATGAAGAAATACCGCACCTCTGCATTCCCCGGTCTCGGCATTCCCACTCTACCGCACATTCAAGGTCACTTTCTGAGCTATCGGATGTTCTAAAACCGCGGTAGTGTCGAAAGTAATTTCGGGACTTCCTTGCCACGATGGAGTCGCGTTTCTTCAGATACGAGATTAAGAGTCTTGTGAATAGTTGACGGAGACGTGTCCCTGAAGACGGAGACAGTTTCGAATGAATTCTGATGTGCGTACTCCATCCTATAACTAAGTAGTTGTGTGAGGTAAGAAATAAAATCTTTTGTTTCCTAACGACACGATGTTTCTGTTATTATAGTTTGTTTTGACCCTCCGACGTTACTGAAAACAAGGTTATAAAAATTTCTCAAATAAATTCCATAAATGAATTCGTACATATTTGCTTTCTCTTGGAAATCCGTTAAACTAAAATTATCAATATCGACTTTAATTTCCGCTCACTTATATTTTCTAATAGCTCTGACGACTCTATATAAATAACATTAATGTGTAACTGCAAAATACTTATTAACTTAAACTTGGCTAGTACCGGTATGATCTAGTTTCCATAATTACTCATCCCGTTATAGATAAAATGGGCTTGGTTGTATGCATCAGCTACTAAACGCAGGTGCTTGAATGTAATGTGATAAAGTTATATCGACTCGCGGTCATAGCGGGACATGGTGGTCGGACAACAAATTAGTTGGCCGTTAACGCTGAGATCTGGTTTCCAAGTCCAAGGCCAGGAGAGCGTCGTCCTTATGTGGATGATTATTCTGAGGGCATTCCAGATCCTTCGCCGTAGCGTGCTCTCATTTATTCTCTGTAGGCGTCACCCGCATTTCATTTCAGAGTAACTAGCTCTGATTGAAGCGAAATCGAGGTCATTAGAAACGGAGTTGGCTGCTCAGAGAAGCATGAACGGGGAAAGAATAGGCCATAGTGGGTAGAAAGAAACCACCCCATAATTCGCCTGGAGATATTAAAACAAAAAATCATAGAAAATCGAAATCTAGCTGTGCAGATGGAATCTAAACCCAGATCCTGCCGTATGAGGGTCCAGAAGGTTTATAACTACGCCATCTTGCTCGTTAACTAGCATAGAGTGGAGAGTGGAGTGGCTCTTAACATTGAGGTATTGAGAGCTGAAACTAGCTTAGATCAGTGAGATTTATTCGAAGGGAAAGATTTATTCATTTTATTTAATAAGCGTGTTTCAATTTTAAAGCAATTTTACAATCATTTCAAAACACNTTACGGCTGTTTTGACGGCATTCTAAGAATTTCTACTCTCATTCCGCGACCTCCTCGCTTTTATTTCAGAAAAAAACTTTTTAAAATACAGGTGCTGGCCTTGTAGATACCAAGTTTCAAGGGCCTAAACCTAATGATTCGTTTCAGAATAAGGAACAAAGTATTTTTGGCTTTAGATACGCAACAACTTGCAAACATTCTGGGGCAATTTAACGCCGCCGACCTTTTATAAATCGATGGCTTATGTGAAGACAATGAAAAACGGGTTAAGAATAGGCCATAGCCAGGTTTTTTTTAGGAATCATCCCAGCATTTCTCTGGAGAGATTAAAAAAAACATTATGGACAACCGAAATCAGGACGGCTAGATAATGAATCGAACACGGGTCTTCCCGGATGTGAAGACAGCATGTTAACACTGGCCACCTTGTTTAGTATGAAAATTGGGATACTGAGACAAAAACTAATAGTCAAGGTGAGCACCTGGGCCGGGGACTCAACTTTATAACGAACAGTGGGTCACTCATTAAAGAAATGTTTTTGCAGGCGATCAGAGTTTCTAGGATGATGTNTTCAACTTTATAACGAACAGTGGGTCACTCATTAAAGAAATGTTTTTGCAGGCGATCAGAGTTTCTAGGATGATGTAGGTAAAGTACATTGGTCAAGGGTGGTTAACGACGCTCTGAAGATGTGTGAGAAGGAAAAATCTACGCCATCGTAGGCAACTTGCTAGACACGTCAGCGTTTCCATTTTAACCGATTCCTACGCACCACGAGAACTGACGCAACATCACAAACATCAGCGACTGAACGTCTGCAGTAACATGTTGGTTCATCACCACAATGCGCCATTAATCGCTCATATCGTGACNAACATCAGCGACTGAACGTCTGCAGTAACATGTTGGTTCATCACCACAATGCGCCATTAATCGCTCATATCGTGACATGTTATGAGAATGAGATACTATACGATAATCAGAAGCAAGGTGGGCAGAAGTTTGTGAAGCCCCTACTTTCCAGAATCCAAGGTTTATGCTACGCAATATTTTGCTGTTAGTGTTGTGTATNTAGAAGTTTGTGAAGCCCCTACTTTCCAGAATCCAAGGTTTATGCTACGCAATATTTTGCTGTTAGTGTTGTGTATAGCACTGGGTGTTATCCGTTACAAGTCCTTTACTCCTAGTGAACATTACTTCTGTCTCTTAACGCGCATTAATTGGCGAAATGCACACGTAATTGTATATTAATCAAATCTCTTTGGGCATGCATGACCAAAGGGTGGTCTATGCAAAGGACTGCCGGTTACGTTCCGAAAGCCTGTGATAAATAGAGTGAGACTCGCAATGTATTTAGTTTTATTTGTTGGTGTCACTGTACCGCAGATACTGCTATGCTAATCATGGCTACGCTGCGTGTGAAATTAAGGCGTTGGTTCCTGGCTCCATGGGATAGGATCACCAGTTATCAGAATAGTGCCCAATTATGGTGACGCCTATGCGGTGGAGGAAGGGTCTTCTGATCTTGGCATGNATCACCAGTTATCAGAATAGTGCCCAATTATGGTGACGCCTATGCGGTGGAGGAAGGGTCTTCTGATCTTGGCATGAAATGCTAAACCCCCGAGTGGTAAAAATTGCGAGACGTAAGCTGAGTTCTCTGAGGTATGAAGAAATACCGCACCTCTGCATTCCCCGGTCTCGGCATTCCCACTCTACCGCACATTCAAGGTCACTTTCTGAGCTATCGGATGTTCAAAAACCACGGTAGTGTCAAAAGTAATTTCGGGACTTCCTTGCCGCAAAGGAGTCGCGCTTCTTGATAGACGAGATTAAGAGTCTTGTGAGTAGTTGACGGAGATGTGTCCCTGAAGACGGAGACAGTTTCGAATGAATTCTGATGTGCGTACTCCATCCTATAACTAAGTAGTTGTGTGAGGTAAGAAATAAAATATTTTGTTTCCTAAGAACACAATGTTTCTGTTATTACAGTTTGTTTTGACCCTCCGACGTTACTGAAAACAAGGTTATCAAAATTTGTGAAATAAATTCCTTAAATGAATTAGTACATATTTGCTTTCTCCTGGAAATCCGTTAAACTAAAATTATCAATATCGAATTTAATTTACACTCTCTTATATTTTATAATAGCTCTGATGACTATATATAAAGAACATTAATCTGTAACTGCAAAATACTTATTAACTTAAACTTGACTAGTACCGGTATGATCTAGTTTTCATAATTACACAGACGTCCCGTTATAGATAAAATGGGCTTGGTTGTATGCATCAGCTATTAAACGCAGGTGCTTGAGAGTAATGCGATAAAGTTATATCGATTCGCGGTCATAGCGGGACGTGGTGGTCGGACAACAAATTAGTTGGCCGTTAACGCTGAGATCTGGTTTCCAAGTCCAAGGCCAGGAGAGCGTCGTCCTTATGTGGATGATTATTCTGAGGGCATTCCAGATCCTTCGCCGTAGCGTGCTCTCATTTATTCTCTGTAGGCGTCACCCGCATTTCATTTCAGAGTAACTAGCTCTGATTGAAGCGAAATCGAGGTCATTAGAAACGGAGTTGGCTGCTTAGAGAAGCATGAACGGGGAAAGAATAGGCCATAGTGGGTAGAAAGAAACCACCCCATAATTCGCCTGGAGCTATTTAAAAAAAACCCATAGAAAACCGAAATCTGGCTGTGCAGATGGAATATAAACCCAGGTCCTGCCGTATGAGGGTCCAGAAGGTTTATAACTACGCCATCTTGCTCGTTAACTAGCATAGAGTGGAGAGTGGAGTGGCTCTTAACATTGAGGTATTGAGAGCTGAAACTAGCTTAGATCAGTGAGATTTATTCAAAGGGAAAGATTTATTCATTTTATTTAATAAGCGTGTTTCAATTTTAAAGCAATTTTACAATCATTTCAAAACACNAAAGGGAAAGATTTATTCATTTTATTTAATAAGCGTGTTTCAATTTTAAAGCAATTTTACAATCATTTCAAAACACGGTTACAAAAAATGGAAGGTGTTCAACTTAGAAACTATTTTATTTCTACTGGATTGCAATGGTGAGGCAGCAATGTATGACAAATCTAAGCAAACGTGACGTCATAGGTCCGGTGTCATAGCAAGGCCATAGTTGTTACACGACGGTTTAACTACAAGTTTCGTTAAGCCGACCTCCAAATTTACATTTAATGACCAAGCAAAAATTAATTAAAGGCCAATAATACATTTTCATAAAATTATTTAATTTAACAAATATTCAAATAAGAGTAATTTGAGATTTATTATTTTTAAAATTCTCTTTAAAGTACAAATAAGTTGTACGGGACTTTAAAAGACTGCGAAACGTTGCATTTTTTCTGGTACGAAGGCCAAGTTTTCTTTTTCTCTTGGCATTTGTGGCCGGTGCACTTGCAATGCTTGTTTTTATTCGGGCTACTAACTGTAAATTTTAATACCGTATAGGTTTGAGCGCACGCTGGTCGTAAACCCGCGGACATTACGGGCCTGAGGTATGAGACTGCACACGTCGCCGAGCAGGAATATAGGANGGGGTCGCACATGTTCTGTTCCCTGACGCATACGCCCTCCCCTCAGCAACAGCGGATGGCACCTGTTCCTCTCCGAGAATGACCACTGCCGAAACCATACGAGCTCAGACCGTGGTGTGGCTAGAGGATGAGAAAGGGCTATTGGGTGGGGGAAGGGGGAGGGAGGTTGCCCCTCCTGCCAGAACATACCCCATTTCCTGATAAACTTCTTGTCTAATGCTTTTGCAAATATAATATTTCATAAGTGTGTACATTTATTTGTTAGATATTTTAATGGTTGAGTCAGAGTGTTCAGTTCTTGTGATGCTTCTATAATTTACATCGCTTCTACTATCAGAATTTTGGTACTGTATACTCTTTAATATTTGTTTATAACTCGTGTAGTTTTTAAAACCTTGGAATACATGCAAATAAGTAGTACACCCGTGCGTAACTTCACGCACAAACATGCAACGCACATTACGACGTGTTTTTGAACTATGGACTAATGTAAACAAAAAAAAAATCCTAGCAGCAGAATGTTTGAAAAATGCATCTGGTACTTTTTACTTTAATTTGAATTTAGGCGTAACAGCGACGGGAGTTCGCAAATTTACGTACCCGCGCGCACAACAAGTTGCATAGCGCGAAGGCGAACGGAATTGGTGCGATCGTCTACACGCAAAAGTGCGTTTCCATCGTAGTTAATATGAGTCCGTTTGCCTTCGTGACGTGCGACTAGCGCACGTAGGTACGTGTAGCTACGGACTCCCAGCGCGGTTACGCCTAACTTCAAATTAAAATTTAAAAATACTGCATGCATTTTTCGAACATTTTGCTACTAGGATTTTTTGTTTATGCTATTCCATAGATGCTGTGGTTTGAATTTCGACTTGCTGTTCAAAACCACCTTGAATATATAATTAACCCATTGAGGCCCAGTGCGCACGATTGTGTACATTACGCACGCGCAGATAGTTTTTGGTCTGTACTGCACACTGCGAAGTTCAATGACCAATGATCTTACCTGTGGGTAAATTATTCGCAAACCGTCTTACTGGTCCAGGTCATGATTGGTTCATATTACTGTAGCTGAACATACAGCCTACAGCTCATTGGCTGTGACAACGCAGCAAGTGTCACGTCGACCTAAGTAAAGCACACATCATAAAATTCTTTGCTTGCAACACTTGAAACAGTAAATGAAAGTGGGTCTCAGAGGGTTGAAACGAGCGTGGGTGTGGTTACAGAGTGTTTGAAACTTGCCCCTTCCACCCAGCTTCGCGCTCCTCCTGCTGGAAGGAAACACGAAGTCTGCGCCTACGGCCGTAACACTGACCAGATGTGGCCGGCTTGCACCGGCTCAAGGTCCAACTAGAGGAGCAGCGCCCTCGGACTGTCGGGTCAGCGGCACCGGCAAAAACTGGTTCCCCGCGCCCGCCGCCAGGCGCGCTGCGAGCGCTCCGATCTCGTTTCGCAACTGCTCCCGTGCACGGGAAGGGGGAGGGAGAGGGGTGGAAAGAAAGAAGAAAAAAATTGAGGCAGGCAGGGTGGTGAGCGAGGGCATGCGGGCAGGTTCCTATCCCAAATTCAGAGGCAGAGAACGGTCAGGACCAGAATTGTTACAAGTAATCACGGAAGGAAACCGCTACTCATAATTAACACGGTCACCTGCCCGGTGCTTCAACTTGGTTGCAGTATGTTTTACACGTGTCTCTGAGGTTTTTACCTACAAAAATAAAGCACACCCCGGACGAGGACGGAATGTTACTTTCAAGATGTCATTGACGCTGTTGCAGGCTATTCACGGTAAAGTGAGCACTTTTGAAGGCTCTCTCATTTGGAATAATAATCAGTAAACATAGTTTATTTTAGCCTCAGACGTTAACTTCCGAGTGCGATGGAATATACCTACACACTCTGTTTATTACTTACATGACAACATTTATTTATAAGGTGATTAAGGGATAACAAATGGCGGAAAGGAAAAAGTAACTGGGGCCTCAAAAGTGCTCACTTTACCGTGAACAGCATATAAGGTTATTTTGGAGCCTTCCAGCATCGTTAAAAGTTTCTTTTCCAGACTTAACGTATATTAAAACGTACTGCCTGGACATGAACAAAACTACGATAAGTGCCTGTAGTAAAGTTTACTATACTTTCCATCAATAAAATGATACAGTCGCAGCTTGAAGTCGCTCAGGTAGATGCGACGTGACTAGCACGCCATTCGGATCAGTGCACGCAGCGACGCCTGCATGCGCGTCTCATTGTAGCCCTTATCGCTCCCCGCGCCACTCGGCGTCAAACGCGACAGTAGCTCCAGACAGGAGACCATCTTAAGTCACGTGACATTTCAGGCACCACGTGCATAAGACATGTCTCAAGGCACGTGGTCACTGAGCACCGTACAGCACAGGTAATAATATCATCGTTCAGTATGTTACTTTACATTTGACTCAGTATACACTTGGTTTCTATTTACTAAATTAGGTGACGTGTTTAGTAAAATAAACGGAACCATTCAAAAGTGATGATGATGAAAACTTTGTTTTGTAGCTTGACTTCTCATTGGAAGTTACATTAGGAGATTTTAGCAGGTCCATTTGACTTGTAACGTAGCCGAATAATAATTTAAAAAAAAACCGGTTATTATAAAATACTTAGAATTTCAGCTCTACACTAGTGAGACGTATGACAGTCTGATATATAAATGCATATATAAATGCATGAGATCGCTAGGTATATGAGTTTTCTTCGGAACACGAAATTTCGGACTGGAATACCGGTACGTCATGGAAATCTGATTCTTTCAAGCATGCAAGTTTTGGCAAGCACGTTTTGTAAAGCGTCTCTCGTCGTGAGACGTGGACGTTTGAAATCATTCGCAACCTGTTCCCGTATCACTTATCCTTCAATCGCCTCACATAATATTACATTTTCGTAGGTAATTTTCCATCGGCAAGGGCGAGTTTTGATGCTCCGTTTAGTGCCCAGATATCACACGAACAAAAGACACGACTCATCGATAGAGAGCCACAAGACACGCAGATGATGATGATGTGTAGTGTCCGTTACATCTACGGACGTGCACTATTACTTCAGAACACACTGATGACGTGGTCGACGAAGCAGCAACGACATCCGTGCAACGTCGGAAAATGGGTCGAAAATGACGACGAAGAAAGTTTCTTTAGTAATAAACATTAACTTAAAAGCCAGGAAGAATATCAAGTTAATAATAACTTCAGAGCAGTCATAGTTCGAGATTCCCAAGAACATTTCTTTCGATTCGCCGTTGCTTGTTTTTGTAGAACACGAGCGCAACAAGGGGCCGCGGTGTCGTAGTAGCTAGAGTACTCACCTCCCACCTAGGCGAACAGGGTTCGATTCCCGGTGGGGTCGCCCCAGGATTTTCACATGTGGGAATCGTGCCGGACGATGCCGTTGGTCGGCGGGTTTTCTCGGAGATATGCCGTTTTCCTCTCCCTTGCATTCCGGCGCTGCTCCGTACTCATCTCACTTGAGCCTCATCGGCTCTCAAGACCACGATGTTGAGAGCCGCCCAAATCTCTTCACTCCACTCCCCGAGTGCAACACCAATAGCCTTACGCAGTCTTCGCCCCTCGTCAAAATAAAAGGTGCAAGTCTCACCCATTATTGTAACAAAACAAGCATCGCTTTTATTTGCGTCTCAAGCCAGTTGACGTTCAATCTGGCACATTCCACATAATGTATTGATATACGATGTTATCGTCTCTTGATTACACTGAAGAACAAAGTAAACTTTCTCTATTGGCACATGAAGGACAACGGGTGTTCCTAAGAGAACTTTTCATACTTATTTCAAATATGCAATCAGTTGTTCTCCATTACACACAGTTTTTATGACAACTAGATAAATTATAAAATAAACATAAAATGTAGTACGTAAACAACAGTACATGTAGTAAATGCAATAGCATAAAAAAATAACGTAAAACATCAAATGCGGTATTTCAAAAATCCCTCTTCAGTGTCCAGCAGGAATCTAAGAGCCTTCTTCCACTCCAGCTTCCCTGGATACCACTTTTCCATTACAGAATTTGATGGTGAAAATGTTTACCATGCTCGTCGCTCACGGCGCCTAGAGAGTCAGGGAAGAAATCAAGGTATGAGTGTAGGAAATTAATTTTTAGGGACATATTACTCTTTATTTTTTTGTATGATTTCAAAAGGTCACTCACAATATCACTATACGTGGGAGATTATGATTTCCTAAGAAATGTTGTGACACACCTTTCAATGCACTCTGTGCAGATTTTGCAACTGGGCTCAGCAAGTCCTCAAAATGCCCATCTGAGAACAAAGCTCTAATTTGTGGACCCACAAAAATTCCTTCCTTGATTTTTGCATCACTGACACGAGGAAATTTTTCTTTCAAGTGTAGGAACCCTGCACCATTCTTAACCATATAATTAACAAAAATTTTCAAAAGTTCCAATTTAATATGCAGTAGTGGCAGAAGAATCCGGTCAGAGCTAACAAGAGCAGGTTGTTCATATCCAGGCACTACCGATTCATGCTTTGGACATTCCCTTTAGATGTGATGGTTGGTCCTGTCCCTACTGTCCCACTCACACAGGAAGCAGCAAAGTATAGTACAGCCAAGCTGCAAACTGGTAAACAGCGAAATTACCTTCAAATCACAACACGTAGGACAGCTGAAGTTACGTGTTCATGATCAAGTTCTTCCATCAAAGCACAAACATCATTGCAGTACACTAACTTACCTTCTTTAGGGAATAAATGTTCAAATGTTTCCTGGAGGTTGCGAAAGGAACACACTTTTGTATCTACATGTAGGAGATTCCAACCTTTGAGACGAGAAACCAAAGACTCTGCTGCTTTTTTGGACAAGGTCATTATATTCACCTTGAGTTATCATGTGAGGTTCACTGGATGATGTACTTACCTTCACATTCATCTTCCACAGATACATGTGCTGGAGGTTGTGGAACAGGCAAATCCTTACTGTGGGGCCCAGGCCTTATAGCAGATGACAAATCATGGTACTTCACTGTGTGTTTTGACTTACTACTAATTCCTTTTATCGTTGTATGACAGAAATAACAGTCAGGCGAGTGATATTTTGGTTCACGCCACACCATGGGTACTGCAAATGTCATGTGGCGATAACCCGTAGCCCAACCCATCAGACTTTCTTCTCCTGGTCATTCACTTTAAACCCAAAATACAATTCATAATATTTATTAATCATTGGTGTCAAACTTAATTTTTGCGATTTAAACGTAAGTTCTCCAGACACATAGCAGAATCTATTCAGATAGTTTACGCACTTTATCTGCATGTTTAGGACACAACACACCTACGCTGTACGAGAAATGTTCAGCCCATACGAGAGAAAACAGAACGAACACAAAACACGTGCGTACACAACGAGAGTCTCAGCTACACTGATTGCAAGACGCAGCAGGCTGCCTGGCGACAGGTTCAGACCTGTAGTGAGTGAATCATCCTGTGCAGAACCCTGTTTAATTTCGTTTCTTGTGTCCCACATTGCTTTTCGTAGTTTTTCTGAGAGAAAAAAATGCACTGATAAGGCGTAGAGGGCGTTAAAAATAAAAATCCCGAAAAGGCGAAATTTTGAGGGAATTTCCCATTTATATGTATATTATTTCCCCCATATGAGGAATAACGAATAACGTTCACGTNACACACCTACGCTGTACGAGAAATGTTCAGCCCATACGAGAGAAAACAGAACGAACACAAAACACGTGCGTACACAGGGAGAGTCTCAGCTACACTGGTTGCAAGATGCAGCAGGCTGCCTGGCGACAGGTCCAGACCTGCAGTGAGTGAATCATCCTGTGCAGAACCCTGTTTAATTTCGTTTCTTGTGTCCCACATTGCTTTTCGTAGTTTTTCTGAGAGAAAAAAATGCACTGATAAGGCGTAGAGGGCGTTAAAAATAAAAATCCCGAAAAGACGAAATTTTGAGGGAATTTCCCATTTATATGTATATTATTTCCCCCATATGAGGAATAACGAATAACGTTCACGTNGCGAAATTTTGAGGGAATTTCCCATTTATATGTATATTATTTCCCCCATATGAGGAATAACGAATAACGTTCACGTCATCTAAAAGCCTGTTCCATTCTATGACAAAATGGATATAAATTGCTTTAAAATTCCAATTAATGTAATGGGAATTATAATCACTAACGTAAATGTATAGAGTAAATAAAAAAATAATTTTTTAATTCGTCCTGTTTTCAGAAACAAAATACCGTGGGTAATGGAGATAAAACCAATGCATATTTGAAATCAGAGTAGAAAGTTCTGCTAGGAACACACATTGTCATTCTTGTGGCAAACACATTGTTTACCAGTGTTGCCTTTGAGAATGTTTCGTACTCACTGCCCATATATTCTCCGCGTCTTCACAGATTGTATTAACACTTGAGGATCGCGGATATCGAACCCATCAACCCAACTCGTCATCTCGACTGATGCCAATTGTAGCTCCGTGTTGGGTGGTGTTCTCACAGACGTGCTTCTGCTATTGGTAGGCCGACATCGCTGTTTCTACCACCCGAGAACCACGCCTTGGCCTGACCGTGTTGCGGCGTTGCCAAGTATCCTCCATCGGTCGCAGACAGTACAGTGGCGCCACACTGCAGCCTTGAGCACTGCGGCTGAAGGTCCAAACACGATCTCTGAAGGAGCCCATGACCAGTAAGAACGTCAGTGTCATCAAACTCTTCAGCTGTTCTTCTGCGTCTTTTATCCACGTAATTGAAAAAAATTACGTGAAAGTAGGGGTAAAGTACTGATAAAAATCAAGAGCATTCTCTTTTATCAGTAACGGACAACGAACTCACGAAACTAGATTTTGAGTATCCGCGATTTATGAAATGGGATCACAAAAGGAATATTTATTTGAACTTTACGGGTGTTTAACAGTGTAAAAAAAATAGAACAGTTAATTTTTTTTTTTTAGTTTTGAAAATGGGTTTGAGTACGAACCAAAAAAATAAAAACCATTTCACATCTACCAATATAACTACTCACTTATCGAGTCCACACTTAAAACATAGCTTTAAACAAATTATTTATCTGTTAGTGACGCGCGCAACGTTGCTTATGGTCTTTCTGGAACGTTTGAGGTGTTACCATCTGTTAAAGGTGTTTTATGTGACTACTTTATGTCTTAATTTATACGTTTAAGTGGCGTGAATAGCCCTACTGCCGCAGGGACGATAATCCCGTGCTTACAGCTGCGAAGAATGCTCCGTGTAGCTTCGTCAACGTTACACAGGCGGTAAGGACACTCACGACGATCTCGACACAGAAGTACTTCTGCTATTGGCCAGTAAGCGCATGTTGGTTTCGTGATTATAGGAAATATTTTAACAGTGCACCCGATTACAATTCAGGACTTAAAAGACAAATTCTAATATTACTTTATAAGGACCGTTGGGAGGTGCGTTTGCAAGTTCCTGCTATAATTGTGTTGAATGAAGACGGAAAGTAACGAGCTACATCTACCGCTTTGACTAATGTTTTCAATGGAGAAATCGTACCACAAAANTGAATGAAGACGGAAAGTAACGAGCTACATCTACCGCTTTGACTAATGTTTTCAATGGAGAAATCGTACCACAAAAGACATAACTAAAATTACATTAAGTTTTAATTTCTGTATGATTAAAGGATGGGTCAAAAAAGCCACACAGCACTGGTAGTATACGGTTACTAAAATTAATTTTTAAAATATATGCTTTCTTTCAATACGACCTGCATTCATCGCTGTCTCTTGAGTATGATGTCAATATTGTTTTTATTTTTAAGACCAATATTTAAAACTATNTGACCTGCATTCATCGCTGTCTCTTGAGTATGATGTCAATATTGTTTTTATTTTTAAGACCAATATTTAAAACTATGAGCACAAAATCTGTCATTCATATCTTGCACACTAATATTCCGATGAAGTTACCTTACAAGAAAAAGGAAAAAGAAAATGATAAATTACAGCAGAAACTTTGTTCAAGTAAATTAATTTTTTTGTATAAACTACATAATAGTATATATATATATACCCTTTGAAATTCTCACGAGGCCATACTCGTTTATACAGTATCTTAGCAACGGAGTCAATACAGATGCACTGCTGACACTTCCCGTGCAATGTGCCGGGAAATTCTCCCCTGTGTCTACTACGTATTGCTGAAGATTCGTTAGTTGCACGAACTGTGCGAGCCTACGTCCTCGCATGTGTTGGGAACTGCAAGCTACACTGAAGAGACAAAAAACTGGTACACCTGCCTAATATCGCGTAGGGCCCCCGCGAGCACGCAGAAGTGCCGCAAGACGACGTGGCATGGACTCGACTAATGTCTGAAGGTACGCAGGAGGTAATTCACACCATGAATCCTGCAGGGCAGTCCACAAATCTAATCTGTGCCAATTTGAGAAAGGGTTGCACGTCTGTCACGTTTAATGATTCTCGTCAGTCGTCGCTTGTCTCGTTCTTTCACGATCTTTTTCCGGCCGCAGCGTTGCCGAAGATGTGATGTTTTACTGGATTCCCGATATTCACGGTACACTCGTGAAATGGTCGTACGCGAACATCCAAATTTTATCGCTACCTCGGAGATGCTATGTCCCATCTCTCTCGCGCTGACCATAACACCACGTTCAAACTCACTTAAATCTTGATAACCTGCCATTGTAGCAGCAGTAACCGATCTAGCTGCCGACCGCATCGCGTTACTCTGATTGGTTCCATACCTCTGTTATTTGCATACGCACGCCTATACCAGTTTTTTTTTTTGGCTCTTCAGTGTACTTCTCTCTGCAGGAGCGCAACTGCTAATGTGTCTCTGATATTCGACAAACGGTGCTCGATATCTGATTCTTCCATAGCGCAGATCTCTTGATCATATCATATTCTACCTAGAGTAGTGTCACGTTTTATAGAAAACTTATTTACTACTAAAAAGAAAATTACAATTTAACTATTAACAATTTGTGTATAATACTCGAAAAGTTGTAACCAAACATCTACAAGGAGCATATTTAAACTTTCATTTAAAACCACTATACTTTAAATTCCCACAAAAATATTTCTTAAGTTTTTACTGAACTGAGATGTGATGTTATTTGAGCCAAAACGAAACTTGGAACATTTCAAGTAAGAATCACTTACGCAAACTTCGGTTTGTCAGCAGTCGGTAAAAGTGTAGGCCTACGTACGTTTTTTTTAATTCGCCTAGTTTAGCGTCCTTCGCCTCAGTTATTCACTTTAATATAATGCTACCGAGCGAGGTGTAAGAGAAATGCCTTAAGTTCGCATTCGGGAGGTCCCAAATTCCATTCCTGTTCTCAATTTTCCATGTATTTCCGAAATCTCTCACGGGAATTCGGGGATGGTTCTTTGATACAGTTTGTGGTCGGTTCTTTCCTCTTCCTGATTGCTCGAGCAACTTGTTGCGTCTTTAAAGACTCGCTATCGCCAAGACGTTAAGACGCAAATATACCATTTGTTGCCTAATTTGTAGTGCCTGCATTTGCTCTCTCCCCACCATTTCTAAAACTGTATCCTTGGTGACGTAATGAGTGGGCAGTAAAGCGTAAATTTTTATGTCTGCTTCATACACAGCCGAACATCCTGTTTCTCCAGTACAAGTGACGGGGAGTGAATTTGCTCCGCTCGTGGGTGTCCCTGAGGGCACCTAGTTTGGAGTTAACTCCTCTACGCCGGGTGGGAAGTGCGATGAGTGATCGCGTCACGCAACTTGTTACTGCGCGTCGTAGCAGTGTCGGCGTTTCGAGAGACCAGCACTTATATCTCGTCGTGGCATCAGGCCTCGCCCTGCGGAGTTCGCCCACGCACGACCGAGAGTGAACAATGACTGGGCGAAGGAACAAGGAATGAATTACGCCCGCTTGCCGGGGATGATGAACTGCTCTCCGGCGCGAGCTTGAGTCTCCAGAGTGCGTTGTTTTTGTTTTTGTTCCCCCCCCCCTTCCCCGATAAAGCTGAAATGTATCGCGACCCGGCCCGAGGAAATGATCGCAAGGCCAAGGAGCAGGCAGGCAGGCCATGAACTGCCAGAGGGGCTGACGTAACGGGCAACATCGCCGCCGGGAATTCTGAAGGTTGCCCTCGACCGAACAGAAAGTCGACATGCATCGTCGAAAATAACCGCTGTTTACAACATCTAGGGCAAACACACGAAAGACACCTTGTCAGTATCGGGTATGTCAAATTTGAGCAAGGCGTCGTACTGATGAAATAAGACCCCAGCACGACAATTTACGCGAATAAAAAACGTATCCGCTGAAAATACCCGCCTACCTGCCTCTTGAATTGCGTTGCAGAATGTTTGAAATCTGCGTTGCTAACATAAACTACTAAACGAATCCCCAATGTGTTTATCCTTGTAAAGAACGCATACTTCAAAGTAACTAGAAATTGAATTTTTAAGACATTCCATGTATTGCAAATATTATTTTGTAACTCTACGACACAAGGGGGGAAATACGCATTTACGGAATATTGGATAGTATTAAAACTTGACTAGACGGCTGCAACAACTTTGCTACGAACGTTCCACCAATATAATAACATGGTCAAAGCTTTAGTCCCTCAGTTGCACTCTGTGCGACAATGAAACTACACGCCTTTTCAATGCTTTGTATGAAGAGATGATACCACATTCAACACACTTCATCGTCGACTATGGTTTTCGCTTGACGCTAACGGATAGCGCCACTGTCAGCATTTAGAAACTGAGTTTTCTATGCAACGAACATATAGAACCTGAAAAGATAATGTCCTTTTTAATAAATGTTCAGTGCGAATACTTTTTGTTTTTTATTAATTAGATATTTTTTCAGGAGGACTTTATAACGAAAGACAACTACCAAGTGTAATGTTTGTAAAACTGTAATAGTTTGTATTGTAGTGTCAATTTGTTTACTTTGACCATGCAATTGTATGTAAACAAGCTGATATGTTGATGCTCAACTGTTTAAAATTTATCCCGAACATAAGGGGCATTATGTAAACATAATATTGTGAACAACTTTCCTTTATTCTGAATTTTTATAAAGTTTAACGAATGCATGTTATAAATTGCTAGCCTAGTTAACTATATTGAAAATATAAATTCTGTAATATTAATGTTAGGACAGTCTTCCAAAGTTTTAATGAATTTAGTGGTTAATTAAATTGTTGTGATGTATTCTCATTGATTTTATTTTGCTTTAAAAAAAATTGGTTTTGTTTTTCCTTGCTGCTTAGTATTTTGCGTTAAGTGTTAATTGTACCAGAAGATATGTTCTATGATCTTTTCCGGGAGGAGAAATTCCAGAGGATATTTTATTATATATGAAGACATGGATTGTCACCTGATTTGCTGATTCTTGCTGTCATGGAGAGATAAAGCAGGACGAGAGGTGTATGTATGTTGCTGCGATGTCACCAGCTCTCGTGGCCCAGAAGAATGGAGCCGTTTGTCGCCGTCGACTTCAACCCTGCGATGTAAACGTCGTAATAATTCTCATCATTTTCTGCATGCGCTTTACACAAATTTATTTTGTTAAGATTTTGTTTTTGGGACCATGATAATACCGGTTAACCTTAGTGGTTTCAGAAGAAAAAAATTATAATAATGTTCTGCCGACTGCTAGCCAAGGAAATCTAACTTCTTAAAATATTTGGACAGTTCTGACGAACCTTTATTTTAATTTGAGTCCAAGCAACATATTTTCCATCAGTAATAAATAATATGTATTTTTTTATTTCCCCCATATTCTAAATTATCTCACAATCATCATCACATTTCTTTCAATTTAATTTTGTCTTCAAATTAGATTCATGTCTATATATANCTAAATTATCTCACAATCATCATCACATTTCTTTCAATTTAATTTTGTCTTCAAATTAGATTCATGTCTATATATATTTTAATATACAGTATTTTTCAATTTAGCATTTAGTATAATGCATGGAATAGTTTTTTTCTCTTATATAAATCTTGCCTGTGTAGACATATATTCGTAATTTACACACTTGAGTTAATGTGATGTTATCTACAGTAGGAAAGGCACCCAACAGAGTATTTCATATGCAAACTATTGCCATTACATACACATTCTGAACACAAAATTACATACGACAAATAGATGTTTCGGAATATGCAGAGATCGCGTTAGAGCAAAATTTTGCAGAACAGAGCGAAAATATTGAAACGAGGTTAAACAACTGAATTGCTACTGTCGCATCAGAGAGGAATGCCGCTATTACGTAATTACGCAATGAAGTTGTAAAACATACGNTTAGAGCAAAATTTTGCAGAACAGAGCGAAAATATTGAAACGAGGTTAAACAACTGAATTGCTACTGTCGCATCAGAGAGGAATGCCGCTATTACGTAATTACGCAATGAAGTTGTAAAACATACGTGAGATAGTGTCAGTAAAATTCAAATCTAATTTAAACTACACACAGAATGAGCTCAAAACTTCCGTGAATGGAACTCGCATTGAGTTAGGTGCTACCCGCGAAAATTTTACTTTGCAACTNAGAATGAGCTCAAAACTTCCGTGAATGGAACTCGCATTGAGTTAGGTGCTACCCGCGAAAATTTTACTTTGCAACTTTCCAGTGTAGAGGCATGCATAAAAGAGGTAGGAAATAAGTCAGTTCACACTCTAAATTCAAATCAGTGGAAAACCACTGATTGTTTCGGTGGAAAAAATAATTTAACTTATTTAATTGGCGACGTGAAACAATTTCACTGATTGAATAAGTTACGGACAGCGGCAGTGGAGAGTTAAATATTGTTTTTATTGAATTTAGCCAAATAATTACGCGAAATAAATATATTTGTGATAGTTAACTATTTATATTAATAAATTGACCGTAATTTAAAAAAAGTAAAATTAATTTTGGAGGTTGCGGGTTATGAACACCCTTCGATGTTAAGTCGTTTTCGTACCACCTGCGCTACAAAGTCAAGTCGAAATGTTGGGGGAAATATATGTCATATATTTCTTGTGGAAATCGTGGAGATTTAAATTGTTTGCCCTTACTTTTCGGTTTTGGTTTTATTAGTACCGTTAGCATTATTAAAACGAATAGTGCATATGAGTGCACTCTCTTCGCCACATTATAAGCAGTTTAAACCTCCAAACAGAGCGCTGAGATGATTACACGAAAACGAAGAAAGACGCAATGNTCGCCACATTATAAGCAGTTTAAACCTCCAAACAGAGCGCTGAGATGATTACACGAAAACGAAGAAAGACGCAATGTTACGGCAACCAGAATTCGTAGGTCCGTCCGAATACTTTCAATAAGCAAAACTTCATACATCCAAATGATATTGCATTACTTAATATGTATTTCTCAAATGTAATTAAGAATCAGAGTAGAATTTTGTCCAAATCTTATGTATGGTTGCACAGGTAAGTACTTCAGTAAATAATTAAGCTCCGGCTAGATTTAATTCTAAGGTATTACTTTGTCAGACCTCTGCGGTGTAATTTGACACAAAGTACGAAATAATTCCTAGTTTTAAGTATTATACTGAATCAACTTACCAACCGAGTGGTAGAGATGTCTGTGGAAAACAACGTTCGTACATATGAAATAATATTCAATATTTTATCAGATTTGAGTAAGCCATGAATATTAAAATAACAATTAACTTTCATTTAGTGAAAATAAACTGCTGTATTCCAAAAATCAACAAACTCCATGGCAACCTATTCACCGAGGTTGGCTCACAGAATAAAAACGAATCAACTATCGCACATAATGGAAATAATCATTAACTGGATACAGTGGCGCTGCAAATAAAATTTTATGAAGTTAACCTATATCGGCTTACAAAAACTACTAATCTAGTTGAAGTATGTAACAATGGGCACCTCAGGATGCGAGGATGTTGCATTGCAGTAAAAACCGGAATGAAAGTCTGAATGTTCATATTACCTCGTAAAATGGTGTTTTCAAAGACGAAACACATTTTGTGAAGTATTTAGTATTGGTTTGATTAGTTTATTTGTTGGTATTTCACTTAATACACGTAGTTTGACGGCCATTTTTACACGCTGTTTAGTCAAAAAACAAAACACTAAAAAAGCAGTGAAAAAAATGACTGATGAATCAGTGGAAAATGTCACTTGTCACTGAATAAAAAAGTGAAGAAAATGTGGCATTGTTCCATTGTTTAAATCAGTTAAACTCACTGAAGTGACTGAAAATCTGAAATTCTCACTGATTCAGATTTAGCACGCAACCCGCCATAGCGGACACGAGCATCTTTGCAAAAGAATAAGATACCTAATTCAGTTCGTTGGAAAATCATGTAGAAAGTAGGCTGAAGCAAACAGAAAAGGCACAGCACTTAGCACGAGGATGCTTGGAGAAACAAACAAGCGAGGTACAAAACAAGCTACTCATAACACACCGCAGGATTGAAGACGTTGCAAANGATGCTTGGAGAAACAAACAAGCGAGGTACAAAACAAGCTACTCATAATACACCGCAGGATTGAAGACGTTGCAAAAGTGTGCGTCGACAATAACAATAATACTCTCACTAGCCACGCAAGCTGTTCGCATGTTACCACAACTCAGTCAGAGCCCTTGAGTAATCAAGTTCCATTAGCTGCTGCTGCAATTAACCATACCGTTGCATTAACTCATCATCCGGCCAATCAGCGGTCGGAAATCCTACCGTACTTTACAGGAAACTCCAGAGAAAACCCCGTAACATACCTAACCGCATATATAAGTATTCAAACATGTCTATTTTGCCGGATGCGGATAAGTTACGTTATATAGGACTAAGTCTTAAGTCTATGGCATTTTTCTGGTCGTAGGTGGTCAGAGACCAGGTAACCAACTACGCACACTTTAAGTCTAAATTTTTGAGACAAATCTGGAACTCGCATATCCAAAGAAATCTCAGGGCCAATCTGCCTCTGGAAAAATTAGATCCAAGTCGTGGTAAATCCCTGGAAGAACATTTTAGCGATATGTACGAGCGTGCACGCCACTCAACAGCTTACGTGGAGGACGACGAGTTTGCAGAAGTCGTGTTCGCGCAGTTACCAATCCGTTATCAGGAAAAGTGGTCTGGCCGGACGTATAGAGATTTAGCTGATTTCCGATACCAGTTATTGCGACTGGACCAGTTGGCGAGGCAGGCACGCACGCCAGCGACGCGATGAGAGGCCACCGAGTGAGCGTAACGCACCGTCGTACCCTGGACCTAATCACGGCAATGCCGTACAACCAAACACCGTAACACGAAACACTAACGTCCACACATTATATTATAAGTATGAGCAACCCCGGAGTCAAGACAAGACGAACATGCAATGGTCTGATAACAAAGACTTCTGCGGTACTAACACAAGTGGCTCAAGGTTCAATCCAGGATACAAGCGAAAGTGTTGGTGGAAAGAAAGGGCGTAAGTCACGGGATGATCCCACTGAGAAACACTTAACACAAGATACATCCAATAAAACTATAGCAGAATTCTAGCCACAAATCAATTTTTTTCAGAAACTCAGCCCCCACCACTGACATTCGTTTCACAAATTCCGCCGCCACCTTTTCCTAGCCAGCCTGTGCCCAACCCGCTGCCTCCACAACCACCTGTTCCTTATGCAGTGCAACCGATGCAAGGATACTTTCAAAGAAATGCACCGTTAAACCCACTGGCACATCTGCCACCTCTCTACTAGTTTCTCCCCTTCCAATAATAAAGAGCATGGTACCCACCTATCTTTCTCCTGTAGCATTTTCTCATAATGCATGTAACCATTTTTAATTATTTCCTGTCGAAAGGGTTTTTACGGTGTCTGTGCCGGTTTTTCCCTTTCTCTTCTAGATGTAGTTAGTTAACTATAAGTACATTAGGGAGGTTTTTAATGGCCAAACTCGGCCATGGGAAACCCAATCCCTCTTTGCCGCGATGCACGTCTCCTTGCATGTTTTTCCTTCCCTTGTAAGCGTAAGGGGTTAACCCTGAGACGCAATAATCCCGTTCCTACCGCGGACTAACATATAACACTTAGTTTTAGAGTAGGCTAGAAAAACAACCCACTGGAACATCCTTATTCACAGACACGACCACAACAACCGAGCCAACCAACGATATCCAACGAAAGTGCAACTGTTCAAAATCTGTCAAACTAAACCGGGTCAGCGGTACCTGTCTCCGAGCGCGCGCGGGTCCCCAAATCCGATTTGAAGGAGACGACAAGTGATTTCACGTGCACGACCAACAAGCCGGAGGGGGGAAATAGCAGTCTGCCTCCACCAGTACAGGTGAGCACTGTCATTTTAAGGAAGTTCGGACGAGAATTTCTTTTAAAAGAATTTGAAGAGAACATTCAAAAGGTAGCAACCTCACTTTGTCCTGAAGTTAACTTGGATATTTGTGGGCTATCAGCACCAACTTTGCTTGACAGTGGAGCCGAGGTTAGCTGTATAAGTGAAGCTCTTGTATCTGGAATTGAAAATAGTGGTCATAATTTACCTTGCCAGTTCCTCGGTTATAAATCGTGAGCGTTACTTCCAGATCTAGTCCCACAGTAAATAAACAAATAATCATTGGAATCAAGGGGTTAGATGAACCCAAGATAACGTCCGAATTAATATCGTAAAAGACCTAGCAAAGCCTCTTATTATGGGATCTGATTTTATGTCCAGATTCGGAATTATTCGAAATTTTGGCGATTGTCTCATCACTACTGCGGATAATATGCAAGTACCCTCTGTACGAGACACATGGCAAATAAGCGATGCTTTTCTGTCCTTGCTCCGACCAGACTTGGGACTGTATCACCTGTGTCAACAACCTGCCAATGCAAGCACCGTGACCGAGGGGATTTTGCAAGCAATAACAGTAGGTTTAATTATTAATGATGTGCAAAAATCGCAACTACATAATGTTTTGTCCAAACATGAGCTACGTTTTTCGGAAACGCCTGGACGAAATTCGTTTAACGAAGCTCAAATCAGAGTAGTTGAGCATGAACCTTCCATAAAAAATCGTACCCAATTCCTGCCAAGTATCTAAGCGAAGCAGAAGATTACTTGCACCTCGTGTTCAAGTGGAATGTAGCGAAGGGGGAAGCCAGTCCCTATTCAGTTCACATTGCGTGTGTACGAAGGAAAGATGGCTCAGTACGTCTCTGCTTCGATGCCAGGTGTCTAAACAAAATTACTGTAAAATATCGGGAAGGTCCCATCCAAATAAAAGAGATATTACGGCTTTATCAGGGCGTAAAGTATTTAACAACTCTAGATCTAACTTGCGGTCACTGGGAAATTCCTTTGGCGGAAACTTCAAAACAGCATACGGCATTCATATTCAGAAACCAGCAATATGTTTTCCAAGTGATGCGTTTTGGTATCCGCAACGCAGTTGCCGAATTTACCAGGTGTTTACATCTGACCCTAGGTGATGAATGCAAAGGCTTCGCACAATATTATGTTGGTGACATTTTAATCACATCCAATTCGTTCGAGGAACATCTGAAGCATATATATATATTGTCTTGGAAAAATTTAGTAAAACTGGAACGACTATCAAAATTCTAAAGTCTCTTTCCTGCCGAAGAGTGGCCTTTCCTAGGACACGTTTTGACCCCAGAGGGGATCCGCACCACAACTGACAAGTTACACAGGTCATTCAGCATTTTCCAACACCAAAAAACGCCAGATGACTAAGGGATTTTCTTGGTGTTACCGGATTTTATAGAGATTACTCAGACAACATTGCTAATAATGTTGTTCCTTTGTTCCGTTTGCTAAAAATAAAAAGACCTAGTCTGGAAATGTGAAGACTCGGAACAAACTGCTTCTGAAGAACATAAAGGAATATTTCTGCAAGAGCGTGTTATTTATCATACCGTCCAGGGAAGGCCGTTCTTGTTGTATACCGATGCCTCCGTATGCGCATTACGTGTTAAGTTATCCCGAGAAGATGACGAGGGAAAAGAGAAAGTCATCGCAATGGCAAGCAGAACGCTCGACAATACAGAAAAAAAAACCTCTACTGTTACAGAGCGCGAGGCCTTCGCAATAATTTGGTCGTTACAAAAGTTTATAGAGATTTGTTGTTAAGTGGAAAAATCTGTTTGCTGACTGATCATTAGGCCTTCTCTCGCCTTAAGGCGGGAAAAATCTGATCGCCTGACTCTGTGGTGTTTACTATTTCAAGAATTCCACATTGAGATTTGCTATACAAAAGGCTCTGTCAACGAAGCAGCTGATCTTCTGAGTCGAATCCCAGAAGGAGACCCAAACTGCATAAAACCACCTAGAGGAATTCGTGAGTTTATCGTAGCGTATGGCAAAAGTAATACTATTGAACCAAGCCGGAAACTCAACCAGCTGTTGCAGAACCTGAAAGAGAAACTAGAACAGGATGATTTCTGCAAGAGAGTTACGACGAAGCTATCTGAAACACCAGATTATCATAGGATTTTCTGCATATCCAGAGGTCGAATTCTATTTCAGCACAGTCCAATTATGCATTGTTATGATAATTTTTGGAAGCCAGCGATACCTAGCAACGTCAATGGGCAAGTGGTCTATGAAGTTCATGCAATTTTGGGTCACGTAGGTACCAAGCTCTATGAAACATTGCGTGGACAGAATTTTTCCATTTAGCATTTAGTATATTGTATGGAACAGTTTTTTTCTCTTATTGAAATTTTACTTATGTAGACATATACTCGTAAATTACATACTTGAGTTAATGTTATATTATTATCTACAGAAGGAAAGGCGCACACTGGAATATTTCATACGTAAACTATTGCCATTACATACACATTCTGTACATTATCTTTCATTATAAACTGCTGCAAATAAAAATTACACAAAAATATCCTTTTTTTTTAAATTGCGAAACATTTTATAGAACGGTTTTAAATATACCTTGAAGTAACTTATAGTACCTATAGTTTTTCTATGTGAATTATCTCATTTCGGTTATGTTATTTGGTGTTGCCCATTTTGAAATACAATAACGTTTTCGTGTGTTCGGCGGGGGAGTGAAGCTCCCCTCCAGCCCCTCCCCCCTGGAGTGAATGTTGTGTGCTGATGTACGTCTAGCATGTTGAAATATTGTTTGCAAGTGTGCTTATTAATTTCGCATATATTGTGTCAGTGATTCCCTAGTCTCCCGAGGTGTCCTATACAGGTCTCCCTCGGGGTACGATTGATCGTTTCCGCGTTTGTGACATTGGAGTAATAAAACCCTTATAAATAATTAGAGTTGGAGGGGCCCCTAGCACCAGTCTATGAACCCAGTACCAATATGGCCCCTCTTTCCCAAGTCATCTTCTTCCCGACCTGCAACAAACCATCAGGTCGGTGCGTTATTAAAGGTTATTAGTCTAAAATTGAGAATAAAATATAAATTACAAATATATTATATATGTGATTGTATATATATGTTTTTTTTGTTTTATTATTTATATATATATTTTTGTAATTTTTTTCGTATATATATTTTTTTTCATTACAAATGTATTTATTATTTAATTTATTTAACTGCCGATTCCTCATACGCCACCGGATGGCATTTAGCGTTGTGAGACTGGAAGCCGAAAATCCCATAACTCACTAGGTGTTTGTGAAGCAAAAGCACCCTGACACTTTCTCAAATCATTGGGTCGGCGGTAGGGGCAGTGTACTGTGGGGTTTTGGGCACCGGGCCCTTATTTAGGCGAGTTATTTGGTGTTGCCAATTTTAAGTGCAATTTCGGTTAGGTGAGTAAGTTTTTGTTATTTGTACCCCTCAAAAACACTTAAATTGTGATTTTGATATGCCATTACGCAAACATTATGCGATCTGATTTTTGTTATGCGTGGTAGTAGAACTCATAAGTAATGGCCACAAGACGCACAGTTTATCGTACGAATATAAAACAGAAGACTCTGGAGAACTAGAAGCAGACTCAGTGCTCATAACCTGATCCGTGTCATGAGGCGAGTGCAAACTATGCTCGCCCGTCCGGCCTCTTCTCTGTAGTGGTTAGAGCGCTCGGGTCCCACCAAGGCCAACCAGGTTCGATTCCCTGGCGGGGTCGCTCTCGGATTTTCGCACGTGTAAATCGTGGCGGACGGTGCCGCTGGTGGTCGAGGAGTTTTCTCGGGGATCTCCCGTTACCCTCGCCCTTGCATTCCGGTGCTGCTCCGTTCTCACCTCACTCCGTATCCATCGGCTCTCAAGTCCTCGTTAATGCTCGGCTTCGCCCCTGTTGCAGAAATTCTTCGTTTTCGCGTCATAATTTCGGGTTCATAGTAATTTTTGACAACGTACGATTATAGAAAATTTACATTTTACGAGTTGTTTAACATTTTTGTACGTAATTTTAGCTGTTTGTTATCTGCTTGTAAAAAGTCGAAAACTTATTGATAAAATATAACTATATTCTCGACTTTTTACAACAAGCAGATAAAACACAATTATAATTTAGAAAAAAAAAAAATTAACGACTTGTATAATGTAGATTTTCTATAATCGTAGATTGTCAGTAATTACTATAAATCCAAAATTATGACACTAACAAGAATAATTTCTGCAGAAGGGATGAGGTCGAGCCAGAAGGTGACCGCCTGGTTGGAGGAATTTTGCAAGTTTGAAAGCGTGGGAGCGCTAGGTGTTGTGTTTTGATATTTCGTTGGCAATTATCCTTAACGGGGATATAGGGGCGTAACAAGTTATCAATAAGAGTTATGTAATGAACACTATATAAATAAGGTTTATTTAACATTAAGGTTGTACAATATTATTTCAATATAAATATGCTTGAATATGAACGGGATGAGCTACACAAATATACTGAAATATTAAATGATATTATTTTATAAAGATTTAACCAGCCACGTTATGATTAAAGCCTAATTGGAAAGTCCCCACGTTGTTCATTATTCTGGAGGCTGATTAAGATGGCGCAAGTCGACGGCCGAACAAAACCATCTTCAGTGGTCTTCTCGTTCCAATGGCTCGACGACAAAAGATACCTCCCACGGACTACACTGTCCTATATCGGCAGCGTTGTCCCCATTTACGGGCCGGTGGAGGGGTTTTCTGTGGTTTGCGATTCCATAACTAATTTCAGCGATCACGGCTCGTGTCCTGGATAAATAGGTGAAGGTGTGATCAGGCAGGCCGCTCAACTAAGGGCCTGACCACAACAACTAACATAGGGCAACCGAGACATGCGCATCAACTCTCTCATCGCCTCTACGAGCAAAGCACTGAACTGGCGCGCAGTCTTGCCGTCAATAACGCGCCTCTATGAGACTTTCAGCAGAGACCCTACCGTTTTATGACGTAATAATAAAAGTAAAGGTTTAATGCACGTTGCCGTTCCTTTTTTAATATTTTGTACCGGAATGTTCATACCTAAAATTTACCGTTAAAACACCCGTTTGAGCCATTTTCACTACCACAAAAACATGCTTTAGAGAGAAATGTAGGAGCTTAAAAACCTATATAGACTCGTAACGTTTTTTAAATGCTATTATTAAGCAGACCTCGCTCAGACAAGTTGGACGGTTTTCTAATAAAACGTTTTCTGCTGGAGCTCTGCACACCGCTCGGCGGCCTACCCAGGCGGCCTCCTTAAGAGTCGCCCGAACCTATCCACTCTCTTCTCTTCCCAGTTAGGACCTAGCTAGTACAATCCATTCTCGGTTACTTCACACTTTTCTGAAGCCCTGCTAAAGTTCTACTTCCAGGATATTCCTCCGCCTCGTGCAAACTAAGCTTAACTACGTCTAAAAAATTACACCGAAGGACAACTCACCGAGTTTCTGAGCTCTCAGTTGTAATAATATTTTGCATGAGGATTATTTCTTACTAGGTTCTACCAACACAGATTTTTCTCACTGTTTTAATTCATGTTTATTGTAAATGAAATATCACAATACATAAATATAATATAGGTAAAACTTAAATTTAATGAAAAATAAGATACATATATGTTAACAGAGGTATAAAACGGTTGTGATACATGGCGTATTTAGGAAACAACCAAACACGACTTAGGTGGGGTTATTTTTCAAATGTTTGATTAAAAAAGTGTGAAGAAACCGCGAATAGACTATAGTTGGCGTGGCCGCAGGTCAGAGTTTCTGCGAGCTGGTAGCTTCGTCTGTGGCAACGCGGGCGTCCAAAGTGCGCGCACATGTGTGTACGTGCAGGGTTTGGCGACGGGGCGAGCCGGGCGGGGGGCGGTGAGCCCCCCTCTCCTGACCTTGACTGCCCAGACAGGGAGCGCGCAGCCCCGCAACTCGGCGGGTAGCGGTTTTGCTCGTGTTGCCGGGGCGGACGCCCGCGGGGCCGGTTTCTCGCCGGGTCCT
>NQII01005011.1:81308-102248 GCA_002778355.1 Clitarchus hookeri | reverse complement strand
TCCAGTATAGTCCTTGCCTTGGTTTCTAGTTCTAATCTTGAGTTTCCTGATATCAGGACAAGGCCGTCGTCAGCATAACCATAGACCGTGCATCCCTCGGGAAGCCCCAAATCCAGAAACCCGTCGAACAAGATGTTCCATAGGATCGGTCCTAGGACCGACCCCTGGGGGCACCCCTTCGTCAGGCATTTCCTCACTTCTTCTGTCTTGGAGGAGTAAATACTCCACCTATTTCTAAAGAAATCAAGGATGACCTTGTACAGGTTACCAGGACATTTCTTAGCCTTTAGCCTGCTCATCACTTCCGGCCACCAGGCATTGTCAAAAGCGCCAGATATGTCCAGGAAGATAGCTAAGATATACTTCTCCGGGGTACTCCTGATCTTGGCCATTACATCATGTAGGGCAGAATCAGTCCCAGTACCCTTCCTGAATCCATACTGGCGTTCACTCAAAGTCCCTTCAGCTTCCAATGCCATTATAAGTCTTCTATTTATCAGCTTTTCATAGATTTTACCCAGGACCGGAAGCAATGTTAGCGGTCTGTATGCTTTGGGGTCATCCAGATCTTTCTTGTTGTCCTTACGAAGCACCTTAAGACATCCTAGCTTCCAAGGGGCAGGAAACAAACCAGTGTTGAGACAGTCGTTGTAAATCTTCAGCAGAACCACCTTGATGCGAGAGAAGCTTCTCTTGACAATTTCAATTGTCACCCCGTCCAGACCTGGGGCTTTACCATTTTTCATGTTATATACTATTTTGGTGAGTTCCGCCCGAAAAAGTCAATGGCACTGCTGGTACCACACACAAAGAAGTCCATGGCATGGCCGTAGATCCCATTAGCTCTGGAATGTCCGAAGACATCACATATACTGATTTCCAACTGATAAGTTTGGTTGAATTTTTCCATTTATATGGGCATAACCAGGTTCTTTAAGAGATTGAGGTCTTAATTAAATAAAAATCGGTGGACCTACAAATGTGTGATATTCTGCAGGTTTCTGGGGGAGAGGGTTAACATCCACCAACTCTAAATTATTTTTAAAACGATAAATCCAGTACATTTCGCTAATGTTAATGTTACTGTTGGTGTAACACAATGTATAAAAATTATCGAAGCCTCCAATTTTAAACAGGAGTGTACAAAACCACATCACGTTACTTCTCCAAGGCATGAATACGGATTCCATCTTAAAGGCACTGCTTCCCAGTTACTTGGATTGTTTTGCCAGTATGTAACAGCTTCTTAACTAACTTTCAGCGTCTAGTACACAGCTGACTGTTTTCGGCCTAAAGTGCAAATTATCGCAAATGCATGGTGTGTCCACCAATCACTGAAAACTCTCTTGTTCCTAGCGAGCTTGCCCAGAAGTAAAAACCTTCAAAAATGAAACTGGGAATAGGGGCTGTACCACGGAACGTGATTGGGAATGCGTGGCCCGCGAAGCCAGTGAAAGGAAATATGGGCGTAAACAATGTCCAACACGAATACACGTGTCCCGATTGGTCAGGTGTTATTGCTATTGAGTTTGTACAACTTTGACTGGTAGTGCTTTACAGGACAATTCCACTGACGGACCTGTGTTAACGTATCAGTTTGTACCTCACAGGAGTTGCTCAAAGTGACAGCCACCAACCCCAACAATCAACCTCAACAACAAATCTTAACTACCAACCTCAATAACCAACCTCAACAACCAACCTCAACAACTAACCTCAACAACCAACCTCAACAACCAACATCAACAACAAACCTCAACAACAAACATCAACAACCAACCTCAACAACCAACTTCAACAACCAACCTCAACACAAGCATTAAAACGGAGTATTAGATTCTGCTGCATCCGTTCAATACCCCATGCGTGTTGCGTTCTGTCGTTGATACACGTCAGCACTGTGGCAATGTAGGGACGACAGAGCCACCTCACATTTTGGCCGATAGGTTGACCACACATACATCACGGATCGCCACATGTTTACGCCCTTATCTACTGTATCTGGCCTCACAGACCACACGTTTTCTATCCCAAAATGTTTCGTGGTGCGGCCCTGATTCCCAGTTTCAATTTTGCACGCTTTTGTTGAAACATTCTGCGTCGGCGAATACCAAACTCATGAATACTCTCATAATGAGTCAACAGACCGAGTTGTATATGTTTGAAACATGCATTATTGTAGGGGTGTTATAAATTCAGACATTTCATAAAAAATATTCATTAGCGTTTAAACTAATTAGATTCTCTGTTAAATATGTAATTTTCAAGTGTTAAAGTATAAGTCATGACCAAGAAACTAATGGATACAGGCGAATTTTAAAATGTGTTACGCGAACAGGTCACCAGGCAGCCATGTCATTGACAGCAGAGTATTTCCGTCTCAGCTCAAGTGCAGTTGCAAGTAATAAAACTCTCCGCCAGAAAGCGACAACACTTGATATTCAAGGTAATGCCGCTGTCGCGAAGCCACTGATCACACGCGCCAATGTCCTAAGTCGTTTGGGGTCATTGTACAGTAGAGAAGTGGAAGGTCTTATTGAGCGATGAGTCTTATTACATGACCGGTTACTCGGATGGATGTGTGAGAACACGGCAGATACCATGCAAATGATATTTACCTGAGTGTGTTGCGTAGACAGGACATTTTATGGTTATAATGAACGGTCTTCGAGGGCTTCTTTTTCTCGATTTGCTTGGCATGTTATATTAAATGGATGACTTTTTGAAGTCTGGCATTTTCCAAGACGTTTTTGGCAATATTATGCTTTCCTCACTGTGGCAAACGTGTGGAATAGACCCTCTCCTGTATCACCACGATAATTCTCCTGCCCGTAATTCAAGGCCACTTGCGTCTTAGTTTAAAGACAACAAAGTAATATTGTTTGAGTAGCTTTCTGAAATCTCCAAAATAAACACAGTAAAGCTTTTTTTTTATATGAAGCACCGTTTGCGCGCCAGGTGCACTCTACCGACAGACAAACTTCACCGTACTGCAAGAAGACTTGAAATAAATTCCACAATCAGTGATAACAGCAAAAGAGATCCCAGCTCATTGGTTTCATGGCCGGCGCCTTTAGATTCGACAGAAATGGGACTGAAATGACTTTTGGCCATATAGTGTCAAACAGTCTGCTGTTTCAGTAAAAGATTTCATGTTCCTGTGCACAACTCATTCTATTGCATGGGAGGTGTACTCTACAAACGACTTCAATTTATGCCATTCAAGAACTTCGCACATCATGTAAAAATGCAGAGTAATATAATGTTCTAAAAAATAACTAATATTGAAAAAAAAATGCTAAAAAATATATTAAATTATTTATTCCTCGTCGATTTGTCCTTGCCCCGCTTCTGTTTAGCTAATACACTCACTGTCATAAAAACTGCCGCACCTAGATTATGTCAAAATTAAAATCAACTTGGCAGGCGTGATAGGAAAAATAAATCACTCATTATTACACCAAGATGAAAGGATCGTTTCTTTAATAAAACTGTACAGTTGAAAAGTACACCGAGACCACTTATGGACAACCTCTAGCATGGATACATGGGGCCACATGGCCCGGCATAAAGTCACGGTGACATTTAATGATATGTTGTAAAATATTGTCGAATAAATTCTATAAATGTCACTCCAAATGTTGTAGACCGGATGATGAAAGAAGCCGCCTTTCCAGCTGTATCCATACATGTTCTGTTGGTGCCAAGTCTGGAGACTGGGAAAGCCAAGGAAGGATGTCGAAAGCAGAAAGGTGTGCATAATCTTGTTGGAAAATGGTTCTTTGGAGCTATGTCACGAAGAGGAAACACGCGAATTTGCACACTCTTTTGAACGACCGTTGTGTCATTAGTATCTGCCCGATACCAGGGAAGACTGATAATCTTAGGATATTGTTCTGCACACCATGATCTCCCACCAAGGTGAGCCTAGTTAAATTCCTGCGGGGTTGCTCCCGGATTTTCGCACGCGGGAATCATGCCGGACGATTCCGCTGTCCGGCATGTTTTCTCGGGGATCTCCCGTTTCCCCCGCTCTTGAATTCCGTCACTGCTCCATGCTCACCTCGCTTCATCCGCATCGGCTCTCAAGACCCCAATGTTAAGGGCACCCCAAACCTCTGCACTCCACTCCACCACATCGCACTGCCAGTTATGGCGATATATCACTCAATAGTGAAATCCAGATGCGTGCTTTGTCCAGTACCCTTCCATACTCAAGAACGAATGTCGTCTGTAACCAGAAAACCAACTAGATTCGTTACTAAAGACGATGGATCGCCATTCTTCAGTCATTCACGCCACTCAATTACGACAAAAATTCAAACCAAAACGCTGTTGTGAGGGTGTCAAAAGACGGCATAAATGACGTTGAAAATGCAAGTCTTATTCAACAGGCTGCTATTGATGAATGTCGTAGAAAAACTTTTGATAGAATTATTCTCTTCTGTTAGTCATTCTGGGTCTCCCAGAGCCTTACAGGCATTTATGTGTGTTCCTTTAGGTTCCCATTGTTCCGAACACCACTCCGCGTTCTGTCGCAACGCCCAAGTAGCGAAAAATTCGACAGAACGGCAGCCCTACCTCCGCAGTTCAACGATCCTCCATCTCTCAAGCTCTGTAAGACACCGAGAGAAAGGCTTTATTGAGCAAAGCAGAGATTGTTTGGCGCAACCAAATTAATTCTTTGTACAGAGGCAATGAAATATTTTTTGTTGTACATAAACAAATATTACTTTTTAATTCACTGTTTAACTTATTTTATTGGAATTTTTATTCCAATAATAAATATCAATAAATACACAAACAAACCCTGTTACTGCCACAATTGTCACCCAAATTACAAACAAACTCTGGAGCTGTATTTTTGGACGAATGCATTCAAATGAGTGGCAAAGCAAATAGTATTTATTTGCTTGTTGATTCAATTAAAATATTTTGTTGATAATCTAATTTTTTTGGCCCAACACAGACATTTTGTTTATCAAAGCGTCTTGGATTAATATAATAAATTTTCTTTCATTTTCAAGTTTTGTTCACTCAATAAATTATTTTGATGGGGTTACTAATTATATTTGTTTGGCCACATATAAAACAAGTATTTTGTTGGCTGTAACAAGCCCTTCTCTCACTGTACATGGCTAATCGTAGTCAGAATAAAATAATTTGTAATATTACCCGTGATGGCGGTGTATACCTATTTCCTTCTCTTGTGGATGATTTGTTCTGAGCGAAGTTGTAGATATACCCTTAACAAGCTCAAGGTTTTTTTTACGCTGCTTATGGACAGTTACCTATATGCATCCGTTTTTCGGGATAACGTAAGAAACACCAATAAAATATCCAACTACCTTACGAAACTATTTTCTGTCATGAAGACTCCAGTCCGACATGAAAAGAACAGAAGTAGCCTGTTTTTAATTGAACGACAGGATAGCTTTGAAAGCTCTTTTAGTTTACATTACCAACACCCCCTAAGGCATAATAGGTAACCCAAGCATTTTGGCGTCAGAGCATTTTCATTCATTCAACACATGAAAAAAGCTGTTTACAAACTGTATGGTTTGAATGGGGTTCTAGTTCTCTACCCTCCGCTGCTCAGCATTTGGCGTGGCTTAGGTTTATCTATATTTGGTGAGGATTAGGTTTATCTATATTTGGCGTGGCTTATGTTTATCTATATTTGGTGAGGATTAGGTTTATCTATATTTAGCGTGGCTTAGGTTTATCTATATTTGGCGTGGCTTAGGTTTATCTATATTTAGTGTGGCTTAGGTTTATCTATATTTGGTGAGGATTAGGTTTATGTATATTTGGCGTGGCTTAGGTTTATCTATATTTTGCGAGGCTTATATTTATCTATATTTGGCATGGCTTAGGTTTATCTACATTTGGTGAGGATTAGGTTTATCTATATTTGGCGAGGCTTAGGTTTATCTACATTTGGCGAGGCTTAGGTTTATCTATATTTGGCGTGGCTTAGGTTTATCTATAATTGGCGACGCTTAGGTTTATCTATATTTGGCGAGGCTTAGGTTTATCTGCATTTGGCGAGGCTTAGATTGATCTATATTTGATGTGGCTTAGGTTTATCTATATTTGGCGAGGCTTAGGTTTATCTATATTTGGTGAGGCTTAGGTTTTTCTACATTTGGTGTGGCTTAGGTTTTTATATATTTGGTGAGGCTTAGGTTTATATATATTTGGGGTGGCTTAGGTTTATCTACATTTGGTGAGGCTTAGGTTTATATATATTTGGCGTGGCTTAGGTTTATCTATATTTGGCGAGGCTTAGGTTTATCTGCATTTGGCGAGGCTTAGGTTTATCTATATTTGATGTGGCTTAGGTTTATCTATATTTGGCGAGGCTTAGGTTTATCTATATTTGGTGAGGCTTAGGTTTTTCTACATTTGGTGTGGCTTAGGTTTTTATATATTTGGTGAGGCTTAGGTTTATATATATTTGGGGTGGCTTAGGTTTATCTACATTTGGTGAGGCTTAGGTTTATATATATTTGGCGTTTCTTAGGTTTATCTATATTTGGCGAGGCTTAGGTTTATCTATATTTGAGTACTGTCCACCAGTTCGGCTAAACATATCTCATGCAAATGATATACTATGTTCATCTGAATAACACAATGCGCCTGATTTCGGGAGCATTTAGGTTAACCTAGAGGCAGTGACTACCAATAATAAGCCACACAGTTTTACAACATTTGATACATGCAACGATGTAGTGAAAGAACATTAAATAATATATAATTATAAGTTGACTCATTCATTCCGATGTTATTCTGCTACATTTTAAAATGCTTCTCCTCAGACAACCACCCCTTTTACAGAGGAGAGTCTTATTCAGAGCTTACAATTCCTATATGATCATGAGTTTGTCATGTGAATTGAAATTATATTCGTCGCCAGAGTGTTCTGAAACGCCATGCATTACGGAGACGTTTAATTAAATCGATCAAAGCCGAGATGTATGAACTACATTAAATTGGATCCGGTTTAATCAAGTAGTAAATAATGATTCCTTGTACGGATGAAAGAGAGCTTTTCATCATGTTGAATGTAGTGCTGTTACATTAATAGTCAATCAATTCACTTCAGAATGCCTCCCGAGATTTGCAAAGGCGGATAAGAAGATCCGACCCAAGCAGCAAGGTTGTGTACCAAATACAAAATTGTTGATATGCAGTTGTATAAAAATTGCTATACAACAAATAAACTTTATTCATATAAACTAAACATTCTCACAAAACAAGAAAAAAATAATAACAAATTTTTTTAAATAATTTATCTAGTTTAAAATTATTTTTACAAAAAGGAGGGATTTTTACAAGTATTAAATAATTTAAGTTCTTCACGAAATTATTGACAATCGCTGTAGTGCGTTGATGCCTACACTCGAGTGGAGAGATTTGGGTGGCTCTTAACATGAGGGTGAAGTGAGATGAGTATGGAGCAGCGTAGGAACGCAAAGGCGGGGAAAACGGAAGATCCCCGAGAAAACCCGCTGACCAACGCCATCAACAGGCACGATTCTCGCATGCGAAAACCTGGGGGCAACCCCGCAAGGAATCGAACTAGATTCGCCTAGGTGGAAGGCGAGTAGTCTGACCACTACACCACCGCGGCCCCATGCCTACACTTGAGGCACCAGTCCACGAACATATTGACTGATAGGGAAAAAAAACATTACCCTCATTTGATTCGAGATGTGTGGTGCTGTGATCGTGAAAATTATATATTAAACAGTGTTGAATGACGAAATAACTTTTCATAAAGCTGGTAGATACATTACTTTGACCTGTTACATACATTCTTTTATGCTTTGTTTATTGCTGGCTCATATTAGGGATGTGAATTTTTTTTACATTATTTGCCTAAAGTAATGGAATTTCAATTGAGTGTTTAGATGGTTAAATGTAAAAAAATATTATGTATTGAACATTTCAGCCACGAGAGTTTTGTTGCTGAAAAATACTAAGCATTTATTTCAATCTTCTGGGTATTGTTCGTTCCTGGATATGGAAGAAGTGTTTTGGGTACTATGACAATGATAAAAAAAAATCAGTGCATTCCTGGATAACCAAATGTACATTGGTAGTCGATGTTTTTACAAAGGTTTGGCTAGTAGGCTTGGAAGTTTACCATGCTGAGACAAACAGATGGCAGAATTTCGATAAAGTATAGATAATTTCTCCATTCTGTTTATAGATACCGAGCGAAGTGGCGCAGATGTAAATCTTCGGACTCACACTCGGGAGGACCTGGTTTCGATTCCTGGTCCGGCCGTCCTTATTTCGGTTTTACGTTGTCTCCCGAATTTACTCCAGGCGAGTGCTTGGATCATTCCTTGCTACAGGTCACAGCCGATTTTCTCCCTGCTTCTCTGAGCAACTTACTCTCTCTCTCTCTCTCTCTCTAATTACCTCGCTGTTACGAGACGTCAAGCGTTGCCTTCCTCTAGGCTGTTCACGCTAAACTGAGCACTAATGAAAGCCCTGCTTAAGATATACTTGTAGGTACATTGCGTATTTTCCCACCATGTGTAAAATTAACATTGCACTGGGCCATATCACTTTGTTCGTGCGTAGGTCAAAGGAAACTGTAAAATTATTACAAAAGGAAATATTTTACAAACCTGTTAATTCATACATTAACTTTCACAAAAAAAAATCAGAAAGCTAAATAAATCATTTCAGGATCCCGCTTTCATGATTAGATTTCTTTTTAGTATTAACCCTAAAATTATTAGACTCTATATACTGTTATGTCTCGAGAAACAATTAAATTAGGTGGTTTTTTAATGTTCAGTATGCACAATTTCAATCGCAATATTTTTGAAAAAAAAAAATTAAGCTACTTTATTGGTTTTAACTAATGTTTGTAAATAATGTACAATCTGTATTAAGTTCTGCAGACACTGTTCATTATCAGCAGTTAGTACGTGAGCGCATAATTTCAGTTAAATAAATGACGCAACTTTGAAGACACATTTCTTAACGTGTATACAGGGTTCTGCTATAGCAGTCGCAGGCCTTCACCACCACGCCACTAGATGCCACCACTGTCGCTTGTCGCGCACTTGTCTGTGTTATTGGTATAGAGCTGTCCAGTATTCTCTTTAATCGTATTTGTTAGAAGTGTTAAAAAAAATGTAATCAACGCTACGTGTAACTACGTTTCTAATCAACTTACTTTGAATAACAAGTGAAGTGAAGTGAAGAGATGTACAGGAGGAAGTTATTCGGATGTGTTCCAATCAAAAAATAATCTTTGTTTACAAACTAAATTACATGTTTAAGAATAGAACAATTAATAATTGTCCAATACAATTAGTTTTACATTACATAACGCATTTGACTGTAGTAATGCATCTTTAAATTTCCTCAGTGAGCATTTAAAGTGAACACGCTTAAATGTGTTTACCGAGACTTTAAATTATTGTAGTTACTTCCTGTGAAACATAGAGTAACTTCTGGTTTCACAATAGGAATATCGAGTCTCACATTGCGGATACCATTTCATTTAATATTGAACTAATCACACACACCCAAAAACCAACGAAATTCCTCATTGTCATTCTCAAGGCTAATTTGTACTCTCAGCTATGAGTTTTGCGGCCAGTTCTTTGGGAATAAATGCTGCATCCCGACAGTATTTATCCTTTTTATCCAGCCTGTTACTCATATCCTTTTCTACCGGTTTTAATGCTCTGTAATAAAATATCCTCCTAATCAACAAGTACACGTTAAGGTGTTTTAATAAACATTACCCACTATTGGATTATTGCAGCACATAATCTCTGAGGTCGTCATAAAGAAAAGTAAAAACAACTGCAAAACACCAATGTAATAAGCATGTTACGCCAGCAAAACGTTTTTCTTGTCTACTGGCGCTTGATACACTTATTCCTACTGCAAAAGAAAGTCCACTCATAAACATTTCTTATATTGGCTGGTTTGCGCAGGAAATACCAATTTTCTAAATTCGTTTTGAACAAATAAATATTCCATTGTAGCAGATGGATGCCACTTAAGCTGAAACAGGTGTGATCTGTTACCATGTGTCTCCTGCTGTTTCGATGATGCCATGGCGAATGTGGCACGGTGATTTCCCGAGTGGAGAATGGTGAGTGCCAAATTCCTGTTTATCAGAGGAAGCCACTCGCTGAGAGTGCATCTTCAGCTTGCACTGGGAGAGTAACCGCCGACTTCCCTTAGAGGAAATCTCATTGGAGAGGAAGACATCCGCTCGGCTGACGTATCGTGGCTGAACCAAGTCACAATTGTCCGAGAGTGGTAACCCACTATTAACCTACCGATCCATGGCGGGTCGTGCATAGCCTGGCCCTGCCCATGACGATGCGCTGGTTCCCAGTGCCACCCATGGACATCAGCAGGTTATGCCACGCATCTATTTATGCTATCCGGTTTCCTCGTGACTAGGAAATGGGAAGTAAGTACTGGCATGAGCTATCGGTTTGGCCCCACTGGAGGTTCTCTCCAGTGGCCGATCCATTGGTGTTGGATTCGTGGTGGTAGTGGATCACTGTAAGCTACAGGATATCTGCAGTGATGCCCGTCGCTGTGAAAGGCTGGGTGTTGAGCTGCATTAATGCTTCCGTGTTGTTTTCGGAGAGACTCCAGGTAGTGCTGGGTGCGAGGTCCTTAGTACTTGCGGAAGTCTGTCTCCGCAAGCCTTTGCAAATCAGGTTGGAGTTTTTGATCTGGTCAACACAGGTGAGGGATGGACACACTTTTGATGAAAGGGCGTGAACTCTTTCCTCCACCGATTGGGTGGCCGAGGTGCTGTGTGGCCCGCTTACCTGAGAGTACCATGCTAAAATAACAAAAGCAATGTCAAGACTGTGTAAGCGATCGCAGCTTGTATGAAATACATTCAACCCTCGTATAGATCAGCTCTTTCATGGAGACTCTTATGAGATTAGCATATTCCTACAAAACTACGCACCTTTACGGTTTTACAATACCCGAATTGCCGCCGATAATTGAGCAATGATAGCACATCCTCTTAGTGAATGCCCCTATGTGGCGTATTTGGGGAGGAACGTAGCTTGCATAACGCGGCGCTCTTGCAAATATGCAGCACGACTGGGGCACTGGTGCGAGAATAAAACACGCCCCTTATGTGTTAGCCAGACAACGATGTAGCAGAGTTTTACTCTACAACTTACTCGCGTTTATGTGAGAAAAAAGATATGATGAAATAATGTATGGAATCGGTGTCATTACATTTTCTATGAACACAAATATGCCAGCGTTAGCAAGCCATTTCGCCGCTATACTACAACAAGGTACATTGAATATAGGGCGAGGCGGTTCTCTTCATAAGAACTATGACAGATACCGACCCTCCATTTAGGACTCCAACCAATGTTCTGAGAAACTGCGACAACTTACAGCTGCGTGTGCATACGTGTGTGTGTGTGTGTGTGTGTGTGCGCGGGGTATCTTGTGCTTACAGAATCTAGTTTAGCCATACATGACGTAAACATTGGTATAAGATAACACTTACAGATTCCACGCCATGTACACCACGCATTATCCAAAATTTTTTGCACAAGTCATGGTGATTCCTGAGCATATATAGAGTGATGAATCTGCCTACGGTCCCCTTTTTTTCTCCTTTGTCTACTATTAAAATGTTGATCGTATTTTCTTGTAATGATACCACACCTGCAAAATTTATTCATCATTATCCACAGAAGAAATAGGTAGTTGAGAAGTATGAATGTGGTACTAATGCACCTCGGAGTTGACTATCGTCGACGTCCTGCACCGCTCGGAATTCCTGCGGGGAACTGGTCGACGTAACTCCAGACTTCAACGTTTTTCGCGTCTTCTCGAGATGGAACGGTCAGATCGTGCGGTGACTCTTCACCAGAACCATCAGTTAGTCTCCTCCGGAATCGAGCACGTGAACTCTCCGAAGACGTTGCGCACAGTCCTCAGCGTGTGCTGACATGCATACTGTGCATTACATGAGAGAGTATGGCAGGAAGATGTTGATGGGTTAATGAGTGTTTCACTTGCTAGCTATTTCAAGAAGAGCTAGAAAGTGATAATAATTTCCCTGGATTGGTATATTTCGTCTGGAATAAACTCTATCAGTGAGTCGTGACTATTCAGAATTATAACTATAAAATGGAAGTGTAAGGAAACTCCCTTTGTGTCTGGAACCTTCGATGCAAACATTTCTTAGGGACAAATGCTGCACACAAGAGAATCTTTTGTATTGATTCTTGTACTAAACGGCTCGATATAATTTTGCAGTGAACATATGACGTTGAATATGTGTATTCGATAATATGAACGTCATATGTTTATGGCTGCACAGCAGTTTTTTTAATAAATTTTTCTAAACGGTGCAGAATATAACAAAACTATGAATTTTGTAAGAGTAATTAAGTTACTGCATTTTGTGTTTTTGAGCGAACCAAATTCTCGCTGGCTGAAAACGTCAAATTGGTACATTATCCATCAATCGAGTCATGTTCCATGTAGATCCTCACTTTACACCTGGATTGCACTGTACGAGGTCTCTGCTCACGTCAAAATCACGCTCACTGCCATATATTTTCCATCACAGAGAACAACTAAAGTGATTTCCTTTTGTCGTATTCAAACTAGAAAATATAATAGTATGTATTGTTTCATGTTCGTAACGCAGTAGCATAATACTTCTGTTTATTAACACCTACATATGCATTTGTTCGATTCCGACTTTTTATGATTTTAAAGGTAAATACACAGTGGTATTTATTCGACACTTCTCTACTTAAAGGGATACTCCGTTAGATACATACTTCGAAGTATCAAATGCACTTTGTCAAAGTCCTGTTTGGGATTTGAGCTCTTTGTGGGAATAGCAACTAACTGTTCTGACTTTCTTTATATCTTTGTTTGACAATCGATGCAGAACCTTGCACTTAACTTATTCATGGCGTTATGTGCTCTAGTATGGCAAATGCTCAGAACCTGTCATCAATCAACTATGTGTATCGATAAATATTCTCTACGGTATCCAACACTCTCTGATAGAGGAACGAATTACTGCCATCAATTCACAATTCGGAATAAAAGCAGAGGAGTGTAGAGTACGGAGTTTTCTTTGTAAAAGATTTGTTTGGGTCCTAATCAAGGTAAATTGGCTACTTAGGAAATTACTTGGACTCAACATGGCGGGTTTTTTTTTGCGTAGAAAAAATAAAAGTTATTAGTGTAATAGGATTGAAAGAATTATTTTAAGAGAAGGACAATGTAAATCAATCAGTAGATTTAAAATGGCGTAAACAATATATATGTGCTGAATTTTAAGGCAGAAAAGGCAAAAAAAAAGTTTCACTAAGTTAATTTTTTTATTAATTTTTTTTGTTTCATATGATTCTAAGTCGAACTGTTAAAACAGAATAGCGTTCAAAATATTTTGGGTTGACATAAAAATTTTTTTAAATATGGTTGCCGGCCGACAAAAGAAAGATTGCGATAAAGGTTTTTTTTAATGTTAGGTGTGATATGAATGTTAATTCTGCATGGATGCATTAACAAATGTCCCTTATCTATTTGTGAAGATGAAGATGGGCATATCTGAATGTGGGGTAGGGGTAAAGTTGGGTTTGAATTAATATGAATATTTGTGTTGGAATAGTTATGAAAAGGCATTGCTAGCTGCAAAGACGTACATTTGAAACCCTTTGACGTTCATTGAAAAGTAAAATCTCTAAGTTAAATACATTTCAAACCATTATTATAGTTTATTAATTATATGTTACTTTTTTCAGTTATCAAATAACTTTTCTGTGCAAAAGTTTTTTTATTAAAACAAAATAAAATTTCACTATTTTTGTACCGCATGAATAAATGAAATCAAGAGATTTTCAGAAATATAACTTTTTTTACTGAAAAACAATGCCACCTGTAATGATAGGCAAAGGCATAAACAATTCACGCAAAAACTTACGCATGTCCTAAAACCTATTAAGTGGAAGATTATTTAAATATATCGTACATATGTACAGTTAATTAACTTTTTCTACGTGAAAATTGACTAACTATGTATTGCAATTATATAATAAATTTATTTCGTAGTACAATCTCATTTGTTTAAATTTTAGTTTATGTGAGACAAAAGCAGTACATTTGTCCAGTAATGCAGTTTCATAGTCACGGATAAACTCGCCGACAGCAGCCATCAGCAGCGGAGTCGCGTGCTTGGAGTCACCCCGCCGTGACCTTCATAAGCGCAACCATCCCGGCATTCGCCTGCAGTACTGTAAGAAAACCACGAGCATTTCCAATCAGGTTGGTCGAACCGAGAATCGAACACGCGTTCTCTGAAATGCGAGTCCAGTGTGCGGCTACTGTGCCACCTCGCTCGGCTTGGGCACAAATTATAAAACTGAAGTTATGTATTTTTTTAAATAAATGATTTTAAATGAAATGTGTGCAAGCGCGACGGAGCTAATCACAAACAATAAAACTTCTGAACACCGGACGCCTTTTGAGAAAGAAGACGTGTCCTTTATTGGGAAATAGGTTAACGCACGTACAGATAAACATTTTAATTTTTAAAAAATCTGAAAATCACGTAGCACTATGTTTCATGTTGCTAACTCAAGTAGGCTTCCTCGCTATTTAAAACAATCATCAATTGTTTGTTTGCTTTGTGGGTAGCACATCTTCCCATGAGAATCTCAACATTGCACATCATTTTCAAACCTGCCGTATAATCAATTCCCTGCTACTCCCAACTTTTCTGAAACCCTGCTAAAGTCCTACTTCCAGGACATTCTTCCGCCTCGTTCAAACAAAACTTATCCGAGTCCAGCCAATTACACCGAAGGGACAGCGCACCGTCTTCGTGCGCATCCAGCATAATAACCTTTTTGCGTAAGAACTATTTCTTACTAGGCATTACCAACTCACCTATTTTCTCACTGTTTTAATTCGTATGAACTAAACGCGGAACATTATAATTTATAGATCAAATATGAATGCAATTTCTATTTAACAAAAAAATGAGGTATTTTAGTGTTGACACAAGTATAAAAAAGCGGGTGATACGTAACGTAATCAAGAAACAACAAAACACGTACTATATGGTGAGATTTTTCAGAAGGTTGATTCAAAAAGTGTGAAGAAACCGCTGATAGACTATACATGAAATGGTGAGATGCGTCAGCATCGCCCGTGACGGGCCGGAGAGGAGCTGCGCAGCATCCCGGCGCGGAGGGGACAAGTATCCGCGTCTCTGGACCAGACTGGACCCAGCCTCCCGACGACAAGGCGCGCACACAGGAACGCACAAGTGCCGCACCGAGCTGTGACACCCAACCAGCGAGAAGGGGGAGGGGGAGAAGATGCGGCTCCGATGACCCGTGACCAGCCGCGGGAACGAGTTTTGCGTGAATAAATCGGAAACTGGACCGTGGGATGGCATGCTATCGAGGGGAGGGAAAGAGGCACGAGATGGAACAGCGTTTACCGGTCACCCTGCTGCAAACGAGGGGGAGGGGGTGGCAAAGTGCCCATCCCGTTTTGGTCAGGATCAACCTGGTCCCTTCGCTTCGAAGACCTGGCCGCGGCTGGTATATATACTGCGAGATTTCCAGCCTACGGTGTCACTCGTCTCCGAGGCATCTTCCAGCATCTTCCAGCCGTAGTCCGTCGACAAACTCCACAGCATCATCATGAAGGCCTGCGTGAGTATATCGCCTACAAGTCCCGTACAATTCACAAGTAAAGAAACGGTCTTTAGTGATATTTGCAGCCGTAACTTTCAATGCTAAAGCACGAGCCAAATCTCTATCAGACGTAAATTTAACATACCTGTGTGCCTTTTGCATTCTTAACATAGTCCTCTAGCGTTGCACATCCGGCACGCATGCAATAGACGACCTAGTATAACTGTTAATCTAACGTAAAAGGAACCATGTTCCTAAGCGCGTTGAAACCAGACCTTAGCGCAGAAATAAGGTTCTGTTCAACATACGGTGTGCAGTAATAAGCCGAAAGCTACGGAGTAAATATGAAAATCTGTTTAACACGTGATGGACTCGTAGGAATTTCCTTCGGTTTCGTAGAATAGTAGTTCACCGAGTATATCGTAGAGACGTTAGCTGAAATAAATCCTCGCCAAAAATATTGAACTAACAAATAATCAGACGTAACTAATTCTATTGGGTTTAAGAATTACAGTTGTGAACTTCTATAAATTTACAAAACCCGAGGATTTAGAAAATACTGCAACATGGAATCGAACTCTAGAGCTCTGACTCGTATGATATTTACCATGATTTATTTGTAGCTGTTAGAGGCACAAAACTAACTCATGAAATAACAAAACTTTAAGAGCTTGGAATAGACCAATCAGCAACTGGTCTACTTCAAACTCATTACCTGCCGTTTACGAATCAAATATGGTAACAACGTAATAAAAAAAGCTCGTATATTACTTACACGCAACATTTTTTTTATACAGTCTTGACTAGGGCTTGCGATAACTGACTCCCAAACTAATTGTGCACAATATCCTGCTGTCCGATTGCCATAACACTGTCACCAAATTCATGTTGAAAGATCGAACATTTCTCGCGCGGGAAGTGTAACTGTAGTTATGAGAAGTTTCTGTTAGGTTCACGCCCAGCATTCCGTCAAATTGCGGGGAAACCTCAAACCTAGTTGACGCGTTTGAGCTCGCTTCGCAATCGTCCAGGGACGTGACGGTGGAATGAACCGAGCGTGATGTGTGAAATGTGCACCGGCATGCTCGGGGTGAACGCACCCTTGGTGCGAGACAATCGCCCCTCAGTCAGGAAGTCACGACTCGGCGCAGTCTCACTTCCCTGACTTGGAGGTCGACTAGTGGTTCGCCCGCGGGCCGCTCAACACGAGGAGCGTTGCTTCCACACTGGCATCTCTTTGCTCTCTCAGATCCTCACTACACCACGCTCTTATAGCACGGCTGTGGGCTTTAGTGCTGGTGCATTTTACAAACAAAGGAAACACTTATCTTTCTCAAGTATTGTTACTGTACAATCAACGGCGACTTCGTAGACATTGGTGTGTCATTGGCTATGAGAAAACTGCTAGAACCATAACATTTTTTTGTCAAAACGAGAGTGCGTCAATCACAGTGTTTGCAAAATGTTCAGCGTGTATTCTCAGTATGCTCCCATCTCTCTCTCTCTCTTCAGACCTGAAGTTGCGTCTCCTCGAAGCATATTATATGGAAGTTCTAGATTAATTTTGTCGTCTGTAAGCCTTAGGTTGCGGGCGAAACAAACGTTAGTTTTAACCTAGCACCAGAGCCTGAAGGCAAGTTCGGAACTTAGTTATACGGTCTCGTTTCGAAGCCATTTAGCGTTAGCCCGACACAAAAGGCGCCTGGGAGATAACTGGGAGGTCGTCAGTCAAGTTCGTCGCTGAGGGACTGGAATTCGCATTCCCTAGAACGTCCTGTTTTATTTAAATATCTTGCAGCTATACGTGTTCGTAGGTAAACCGTCTGTTTTCGGCCTCTGAAAAACAATAAGTATAATGTTACAACTGGTAAAATGTAACTGCACTCAAATTCTAAGAATTTACGATAGCTCGCTGAAGCCTTCGCAATGGAGCTATTGGCAGGGGAGGCGAATCAACATATCTGGTACTCTCGTTAACCGTGAAGAACTGTCAAAATGTCATCAACAAGTGCGCTCTACCATTAAGCACCATAAACGTACGCAACCAGTGCCTGCCAATAATGGGATAGCGTGGTTATAGACATGTAGACAGCCACATAAGATATTTGAAATTTTAAAATTAAAATCTCTTGCCTATCGTCTCAGATTCTCTTCAGGCTACAAATGTCTGTTAACTTCATAATAGCTCTGCGATGCCAACGAGCATCAAGTTTTAGTAGCGCATTGCCGAACAGAAAGTATCAGGAACCGGCAAAATAATAATAACTCAGTGATTTTTCAATTGCGTATTTCCTATCTTCTTACCATAGCACCTTTCCAATCCACCTCCAATTTATTGAATTCTTACAATTCTCAAAATAAAAGTAACGAATACGGTGACCTCCGAGTTCATGGTCACTAGGTGTCTACTTTCGCGCCCTAGGGTAGACATCGGCACTTGCCCTTTTATTTCATTAATCTAATGTATTGTAGTGCAAAAGCAGTTTCCACAGTTAGCCCTTTTCTAAAGCGAAAAAGGAAATTTTTACTGTTGGCAGTTGCTTGTAAAACCCTACAAGCAGAAACTCTTTTCATATGTTAAACTGTGTAAGTTAACATTGGTTATTTCTAAATACTTGCCAAGCATCTAATCCCTTCCGTTGCAATAACTGGAGATTTAAAAAAATTAACGTCCTAGTCACGAAATTAAATTAAAAACAGGGACTGAAGACTAGTTCCGTATCACGGAGTAGGGGGATATCAGCAGTGTTTGCAGGCCTACCTCCGAAACTTTGGTGTAAATATGAACAAGCATATACGTAGTTCTCAGATATGCAGACAGACCTACAGTAGTAATACGAAATGGTTAGTTGTAAATAAAAAAGCGGACAAATTTGGTAGATCCTCTCTTACGTGAGCCAACAAGAGAATGGGAGAGCAAGAAGAACTTCGGTAGCACTTAACAGTTGAGGTTTCTATTGCTGAAGGGGGGTGAAGCGAAGTGAAAGTGGAACAGCAATGGAATGCAATGGCGGGGGGAGTCAAGATTGTCCCGAGAAAACCCTCTGGTCAGCGGCAGCACCCACCACGTTCCCCACAGTTTAATATAATTGTCTGACTCCACCGGGAATCGAACCCGGTTCCCCTCGACGAGATGCGTGCGGCCCGACCGCCATATCACAGCCCTCGCGCCTCGCTCCAAGTGCAGGAAACACACGTGTTAACCGCGAGACGCCGGAAGCATGTTAGCGGCTACAAGTGACTGATTTACAACCCCATTGAAAGCAAATCCTCCGGTTTCACCACTGGTGACGACTAACATCTCCGCCCTGTAACAGCAGCCGCCCAACCTCCATCATAATGACTGGATTTATGAAGCGAGTAGGATAGTCAGTGGCTCGGAGTGCGCTGCTACCACACTCTAGCGGTAGAAGTGGGAAGTGGGATGACCAGCAGATGCAAGTGAGTTCTGCCCACGCGACAGTTGGCGTAGAACCCCAGAAAGTGATTTTTAAAAAAATTCTTTAAATATTGAGATATTTGTGGTTAATTAAAGTACCTATACAAACTACTGCAGTATATCAAATGGCAGTGGTTTATAAGTTATAATAAAATTCATATAAAATTAATAAATTATTTATAGGGGCCTAAATATATATATATATACACACACTTTATAGTACCATTTGATTTATCCCTTCAGCCACGCATAATCATATCATGACTATAAAAGGCGAATTGCTTTAAATATACGTGATTTACAAAAAAAATCAAACGCATTAGTGAGTAATTTTTTTCTCTGAATGTAATGGCGCGAACATCGAATACTTGAGTAAGTCTATTCGCAGCATATTCACACTTTTTAAATCAATAATTTGAAAAATCACCCCACGTTGGCGTGTTTGGTAGTTTCCTAAATGTGTCGTGGATCACAAGCCGTTTACACTTCTGTTAACACAAAAATATATNGTTGGCGTGTTTGGTAGTTTCCTAAATGTGTCGTACATCACAAGCCGTTTACACTTCTGTTAACACAAAAATATATCATGTTTAATTAATTTGAACTTTAACTTATATTTTATCTATACGTTATAAAATTTCAGTCATAATTATTATGAACANTATGTTTAATTAATTTGAACTTTAACTTATATTTTATCTATACGTTATAAAATTTCAGTCATAATTATTATGAACAAAAAACCGATAGAAAATAGGTGTGTTGTTAATGCCTAGTAAGAAATAGTTCTCACGCAAAATATTATTAAAATGAATGCGCACGATTGCGGTTCGTTCTTACTGTGGCGTAATTTTCTATAGTGCGTATCAATCTTAGATTGCAGTGAACAGTACACAGCGCCCTGATTTGTCAGATAACTGCCGGGTTTGCACAGCCAAGAAGTTCCGCTGTGTTGAAATAATGGCTACATACGTANCCCTGATTTGTCAGATAACTGCCGGGTTTGCACAGCCAAGAAGTTCCGCTGTGTTGAAATAATGGCTACATACGTATAAAAATACGTAACAAAGATTGTCGCATTCCGTATTGGTGTGTAAATATAGAATGGCTCTATTAACCACCCAGTGCAATCTAAGAGTGAGAAGCACTACTTACATACTTGTCTAATCTTTGTTTGCGTGAGGCGGAGGAATACATTGAAAGTAGAACTTTAGAAAGGTTTCAGAAAAAGTTTGAAGTGACGATAACGAGATGCTCGCGCGACGTGATGTTACGAGGGGCCGCGGTGGTGTTGTGGTCAGACTAATACTCGCCTCCCACCAAAGCGAAACGGGTTCGATTCCCGGTGGGGTCGCTCCCGGATTTTCGTACGTGGGGATTAAGGCGGACGATGCCACTGGTCGGCGGGGTTTTCTCGGGTATTTCCCGTTTCCCCCACCCTCTCATTCTGGCGCAGCTACATTCTCGCCTTGCTTCACACTCACCGGCTCTCAAGACCTCGACGTGAAAAAAAAATTAAATATAAACATTTTTTGCATTATTTTTTTAAAGCGTACTGTTATTTGGTGATCACGTATATGTCAAGCAGTGTGGCCCACGGCATTAGTTTATGTTGTAATTCTTTTTCATCTGTAAAACTCAGTTAGTGTGTGTTATTACAGCTGCAACAAAACATAAGAATTTTGGATTTCACATCAAATTATTTAAAAATATACAAAGTGTAAGAGTGTTTACTGGAGGGAAATGCAGGCAAGTTGGAAGGTGGTTGTTGTCTGTCGGCGGCAGGTCGCT
>NQII01005011.1:47262-73406 GCA_002778355.1 Clitarchus hookeri | reverse complement strand
GATTGGAAAGAGCGTATTCTCTTTCTATTGAGAGCATTCAACTGCTCCCAATTAAAGGAGTTACTGATCTGACTCCGTTCGACGTGTACTGAACTAAATACCTGGCAGAGCGCACCTCTGCGTCCTGATACCTGACGCATGTCTGAAGTGACACTTATATGCCCGGAACAAATCCTGATCTGAGGTGCGCTCTTAAGTACTTATGTNCGATTGGAAAGAGCGTATTCTCTTTCTATTGAGAGCATTCAACTGCTCCCAATTAAAGGAGTTACTGATCTGACTCTGTTCGACGTGTACTGAACTAAATACCTGGCAGAGCGCACCTCTGCGTCCTGATACCTGACGCATGTCTGAAGTGACACTTATATGCCCGGAACAAATCCTGACCTGAGGTGCGCTCTTAAGTACTTATGTAAGCTCAGAATGGTGTCTCCTGTTATACCCTAGGGATCAGGTACAGGAGGGTGAGTCTTTAGGATCAAGCTGAATAGATAATCAGAAAACATGAAGTCTTCCTACACAGAGAGATGTATGACAACAACTTATCACGGGTTTCGATAAAATAGAGGCAATAGGTTTGTACGGCTCTTAACATCGAGGGGGCTTGAGGATCGAAGTTCCCGTAAAGTGATAGCGAAGAGCCTTCGCTATTTAAGTTAGCTACTTCTAATACAAAGTGCTGTAAGTACTTCTGGGACAATCCATTCTCTGTACATTTTGTGATATTTTCTAGGCCACAGTGAAACTCAGTCTCGCAAAATGATTTATTTATTTCTTAGCCAAATAAAGTTTTTAAGTAATTTCAAAATGGTGAATACTGAAAAACGAAAATAAATACCACGTGTGTTGTTGAGTATTTCATATATTCTATGAAATGAGTCTTGTCTCTTTAAAAACGCGTGGGCGTAAATTTCACGCATAATTTACAACAGCTTATATTATCTTTGCTGTTCCAACGAGTATTAAAGTGTTTAACTAACTAGCGACTACGTACGGATACAAACAAACTTTTAGACCATCATGTATGCGAGATGTAGGTTTTGTATTTTTTTTTTTTTTACTTAAGGGGGTTTATTGGAATCGTGCCAAATTCGTCTACTGATATTGCCCTTCATGAGACACCCTTCAAATAGTTTTTCAAATTATTCTTCAGAAAATATGGGAGATTCGTTTCACCGAACGGTTGCACGGCGAGTGCAACTAAGAATGTCTGCATCCAGTCGCGCCATCCTTCTCAAGTATCAAACTATTCTAGAAGAGCTATACAATCATAACTGGAACTTATAAAGTATAATCTTCTATCAGCAGTTACCTGTTGGTTTCTTTACACGGGGTCACCTAGACAAAAAATATGAGAATGTAACACATAACTTGGTTTGAGGAAACGTCTTAAATATGATAATACCGAAACGTTTTAATCCCTATTTAACACGCCATTAGATAAAAAAAAGCAAACACATATCACAGGCATCCATCGCATTTCAGAGTATCTCCCATTTGTATAAGTATTTACTGATTACATATTTAAGTTTAATTACATTACTAACACGGGAAGAGTATTCAGAATTTCTCTCGCAAAAAAAAAAAACGTGCTATCGTACAGATGCAGTTTCACCAGTCAATGTTCAATTACGTGATTCTTGTAGACGTGGAAGAACTTTAGGCTTAGCGCGTGGCAAAATAAAGAATTAGCAGTTTTGTTATAAACGTCTCACACGAACTTTGAAACGTGCAAGTCCTCATGAAATGAGGGACAGATCTCAACCTTGACCTTAACCCAGAGGAAGTATTTCGAAAAACTCGTGATGATAGTGACGTAAACTCTTTTTCGCTTATGAAGAATGAGCAATGGAAAATGGCTGTTTGTACGATTTCACCCAACGGGTTGGAAAACGTTGGCCAAATTCAAAGTAATTGTACAGTACCTTTATTTTATAGCTAACTTGACAAGATAGTGACCAATTCAAAACTTAAGAAGCACAATATTTTTTCTACGAAAGGCATATCTCCAAAATTTTACAGGAATTATATTTTTGAGGTATGAGGGTTTATTTTCCATCCATTTTTTTGATATTGACAATGCGCGCAATATAACTTGTTCGAGACAAACGTGGCGTGTATTTACATATTTAATAGTTAAAAGGTTTAAAAAATGCGTGCATTCGACGATAGGAACATTTTNGGTTTAAAAAATGCGTGCATTCGACGATAGGAACATTTTTTAGATATCTTAAAGTGGCACACACCACTCTAGCCAAGATAATGCAATGATATTATCGTGTCTGTGGAAATATTACAAGAAACTGTGTTGTTTATTACATTACACCAAATTAAAATATTTAACCATTTTTAATGTTGAAATCGTGCTAGTGTAAGTTAATGAGAAAAAAAGGAGAAATGATATAACCACAGAACTATATAATTAATAGTATAATCAGCAAAAAGCCAGACTGAATATGCTGAAATAATAAAAAAGAGCAGAAGTAGTAGAGGCGTTCAAACCTGGAGGTGTATTAAATAACATCGAATAAAAAAAAAGACAATTAAATTAAAGTGCAGTCAGTTAAGCTGTTATACTAATCAACTTTAGAATGACACACAGGTTTTAACGTTGAAAGGGACAATACAGCGGGTGAGTGGGGAAATAATGTGCAGCCCCCCTTCTTTCACTCCTTTTCGGGTTCAACTCTGATAGCAGTAAGCCACACGGAGCACAGACAATAACACACTTGCTTGTAAATACTAGGCGTTCTCGTGGTTGTAAGCCAAACTCTGAGGGATGAAGGAGAAGGACAAAGGAANGTAAGCCACACGGAGCACAGACAATAACACACTTGCTTGTAAATACTAGGCGTTCTCGTGGTTGTAAGCCAAACTCTGAGGGATGAAGGAGAAGGACAAAGGAAGCAAAACGAGATAGGGAATGGTGGGCCGGAAATATCTAAGTCAAAATTTGTAGGCGAAAAACATGGCGAAGCGAAATTGGAACATTGTGTACATATCGAGGCGAGAGCAGGCGAACGCAAGACTGGCGGTGTAAGGCGGCGTGGAAGAAATCAGGGGCATGTTATCTACTTGCATACTGCTGTGTGCGTTTCGCCAGTGAAGAGTGAAGACAGAGATGGAGTACACGGCTGAGGAAGTTGCCGTTATGTTGTTTGTGCACGGACAAGCAAGTGGAAGCAGCAGGAAAGCCGAACAGTGGCGTCGAAGATGTACCCGCAAAGGTGGATAGGAAGGTCATGTCCCGTGGCCAGCGCATTCGCATTACTTCACCCCAATATATTTTTTTTTCCTGTGGGGTCATGTAATAAATCTTGTCTACGAGGCTTCGGTACTTAATTAAGAAGAAGACCTGCTAGCGAGAATCCTTGCTGTCTGTGACGTCATCAGAACGTCGCCGGTGATGTTATTGCGACACTGTCATGCCTTGGTCGATGCTGGAGGTCGCCATTTCGAACATCTCCTGTAAAACGAATTCAGCTTATCGTGACATGTGTGATGTCGAACAACACAGTACGGGATGTTCCACTTTCGCTTCACCACGTCCCCCCCCCCCTATAACGTTTGGCTATGACATTCCCGGCCCACCATTCCCTATCTCATTTCGCTTCTTTTGCCCTTCTCTATCATCCCTCAAAGTTTGACTTATCACCACGAAAACATCCTGCATATTTCAACTATTAGTTTTGGCTTCACCGCATTGAGACTCTTAGGTAACCAAAAATTTTAATTTGAAATTGAATTGGAGGTACATAGAAAAAAAAACTCGTCTGTAAGTTACTATAATCCATTATAAAACATGTAGCTTTTATTATAAACTTAGAGAACTCATATGGTTGTTATAGGGCACAAGCTAACTCGGTAGTGGGAAGTGTAACCGTCGATGAGTAGAACTCATATAATTACCTTTTGTAAATTTAATTTTGTCTAGCTATTCATTCAGTAAGAGGTACCTTTGCTGTTGTTCTCGATTTTCTATTCTAAAGTTTTTCTGCGGCCATTTCGAGATGTCGTTGGCTTTGTGCCATCGGTCACCGGACTCCTGTCTGTAGCATTCAACAATGGACCTTCGCCTGACGAGGTTGTCGGTCGTTTGAAGAGTTATCCCGGCGGCAGCTTGGTGTTTTATTTCCTTTGCGAGCTGTGTTCCGGCCTGGCTGAATGATCATCCACCACACATCTTGCTAGTTCATCGCTCCGCGTAGGCCAGTAATGCTCACTTAGTGACTGTGGCCAGTAAGAAATTCAGCTACAGAAAACTTATCCAGTGCTGAGAAGTGAAGAAAAGTGCAGCTTAGCGCAGAAAGTTGTCCCACAGTTCTACTCGCTTGTCGGTTGTCGTAAAGTTATGTATCGTATAGCGGTATCATCCACGTTTATCATTACATGTTACAATTTATAATCTTTCATTAAAGGAGTCAGTCATATTCCTCAATTACTCTTCAATGAAATGTTTTTACATTTTCTTTCCGATGTCCCTCGAAGTTCTCAATTCCTTTAAAAGCGTTATATTTAACATCTGAGACGTACATTTCCAAATCGATTTTCATAGGTGACATTTTTCTCGTTGAAACTATTTTATGTCTTTATGGTTTTCTAGATTTCTCTTCCATCAAGATAAACGAAAGCTTCATTTTTAGGGGGATATTTAGGTGCTAAAACTTACTTCTCTTTTATATTTTATAGATGTCTGTTTATACACCAACCTTACTTCCTTCGCCGGAGATATTTTTATTTTGTTTTGTATGGTATCTTCCTCTGTTGATTTACCTCTTACATACCTCACACTAGCATTCTTATAATATCTTTAAAAAAAAAAAACTTTGGTCTTAGTGGCCGCATGGTGCCCAATGTCGCGCAATGTTCTTATTAATAACAAAAGGACCGCTCCACTTATAAGTGTTGAACTCCTGTTTCTTAAAGTACTGTGCTGCTACCCCCATTCAGACAGCAGAGCGCTTAGTTCCGCGAGCTTCAAAGAAATAACGCAGCACCAGTAGCTGTGAAGTCTAGTAACGTCAACAAAGCCCCAACTGCCAAGCGGTGATGTCTGTACTGACAAAGAAGCGGATAATGACGATGCTGGAGGCGGCGGTGAGGATGAAGATTGTAAGGGTAGTGATTTTCCTGATGTTCTCACGCGCCTCTCCAATGCGTTCCCTGCGACAAGTGGTGTGAAGAAACCAGAAGACTCTAGAATACTGGTTACGCACTTTCCTAAAGCCCGAATGAACTCGCTTGTAGATTCAGACATTTGATCGCTTTGCGAAACGGTGGAGATTCCTTGCACATTAAGGATATATCTTAAATAAACGATCAGTTGAAGGATAGTGGCTGTACAGCATGGTTAACATCTTGCTGCTGAAATTCTACTGCGCAGAATAAGTGACGAATATTTTTTCGTAAAATAATTACATCTTTTATAAATCACGTCAGTATTGTAAGCAATCTGCTACAAAATATCTGCATACAGGAATGTATTAATGCAGAGTCTAATACAAATGCGCAGATCCTGCATACATATGAAGCACCAAGTAAATAAGCGCAGACTCGCCACATGAATTAGTGCTATGTATGTATGTATAATTGTATTCATTATATGGATAATTGTATTAATTATATGGATAATTGGCATGGCTGGTACGTGTGGGCGGTACGGTGGGACCGAGCTTGGGGTTGATCTTGGTGTGCATTGATCGGCTGGTCTTGATTGTCGACTGGACCGGTCTGCTGGTGAAATAGTTTATATATGTTTGGTTGGTACATCCATTTGGTATGGCTGTACTGTTGTATGGACAGTACGGGTGGTATAGTTGGTATGGCTGGTGTGGTCTGTATGGCTGATGTAGTCGGTTGGTATGATCTATAGTTTTATTGAAAGTCTGTATTTTGGTGTTAGTTTCCTGATAAACGTGAACTTGGACGTGGTGACTGTGGTTGGTATCAATGATTTTAGAGCATTTTCATTCAAGTGAATTGGTAACGGTAAGCTTGGTTTGCCGATAACATAGATTAAATATAGTGGAGATGTGTTGTGCTGCATGTGCTTATAAAATAACTTCTCTCCTAATGCGAAATGCCCTAGTTTGGTGACTATCACTAATGATTCGAAAATGGTTGCCAATTATGGTAACAAATGAGTCTAGAGAATAGTTTGCTATATAGGATGAATCACTTAAAACTTGCACCCCAAACATTTCGGAAATGAAAGGTGCTATTGTGCTAGTCTCACAGAAGGGAAGTTAAGACAAGGGCTCATAGTTGCAGCCCAGACACAGATTTAGCATGTGTAGTTCTTGAACAAATTTACTTTTTTTTTTTTCAAATGGAACAATACCTATTCATATCAAGTAAATAAAACTAGAGGAAATTATAATGTCAATGGGGTGTTTGCAGGATTCTAATGCAAGTAGTTAACGTGTTATCGTAATGTGACAATTTTAAATACCGGCCGTTGTCTGCTCCATTTAACCGCTTAGTTACTTGACTACGAAGTTCGTATGTTTGTGCAGATTCTGTTTCCTTTACACTGATTGAATTGGGAACCTCCTTGTCGATACTTTGCGATAGTTCATACTACCTAGACAGAGCATGTGCTGCAAAATCTGACATGCTCATGTTGTAAGGCGAATGTAGGAAGAATGCTGTTCGTTCCTGCAATGTGTACGCTGAACGATATCCCAATAGACTTCAACCATATCGACAATTATTTGCGAACCTCTTTAGTCCAACTACGGGAAACTGGAAGTGTAACACCTTGAAAACGTAACAGAAACAAACGAGTGACCGGAAAAGAGGGTTAAATTTATGTTCCAGCTGTTGTTGCTGTAAATCTGCAAGTTATCTCCCGTGTAATCGCAAGAGGGAGTGGCATGAGGCAGGCAAGTGTAGTATGTATTCTGCATCGTCATTAGTCCCATCGGTATTTTGTCTCTCACCATCAAGAGCTACATGGAAACGATCTCGGGAATCGTGTTAACATTTGTACATGGGCGTCACGACAGATTTGCCATACATCTTGTTTAGTGATGAAGCAACATTTACAAGTCATGGCCAAGTTAACCTCGGAAATATGCACTGTTGGTCAATAGACTACACCCATTGGCTTCGTAATCTGGAACGTCAGCGTTCATGGAGTGTAAATGCGTGGTGTGGAATAGTGAACCATCCTATCATAGGCTCTTTTTTCACAAAGGAACACTAAACTCCCAAAAGCATGCAAACCTCCTAACAGGCAAACTTACACACAGGTGTTAGAAGATCTTCCACTGCAGACTAGAAGGATCCTGCAGTATCAGCATGATGGTGGCTCAGCGCATAGTGCAAGACGTACTAAAGCGTGTCTTCACAGATTGTTTCAAAATAGTTGGATTGGACGAAGGGGACCTGTACGTTGGCCTGCTCGTTTACCAGACCTGACCACTTTATATTTTTTTGTGTGGGGAACGCTAAAATACACTGTTACAAGGACAAACTGACTACACCAGAATATATCAAACAACGTATTACAGCTGCCTGTTCTGAAATTTCTGCTGAAATGCTACAACTTGTGCAGCGATCTTTACATGACAGACTGGAAGTTTGTGTGTAGCTGTGTGGTCTTCATTTTGACCACAACCTGTGAAGAACAGTTTTCTCTTTCTTCTTCAGAACTCACAGAAATTGTTTGTTTACTTTTGTATTTCGTAAAGAGTGCTGATAGATGGTACAGTGAAATCCCATAAGTGTTCGAGATGCAAAATGTGTTTTCTTGCACATTCAGAAGAGGATTTGAGGGGTTGAGGACTAACTACCTGTAGCCTTACAATGATTATGCAGTATATTTAGTTCCTCACTATACATGATACATCTCAACCGTGGTCTTCACAAAACGGCTGCTGAAAAAAAGTTGGCATCTTACGTAAACCTGTGCATGCTTTCTCCTGTGGCGGGGTTGGAAAATCTCGACAAAAATGTCACCTATGCTGAAGTCGTCCGTGCTTAACCCGGCGTTGGTCGCGCCATGAGCATTTCCCTCACACTTCCCGAACAAAGTGTGTATTGGACGTATTTTTTTTATTTCCCTCTGATATTTTTTTAATGTTCTTTATGTATAAATACAATTTAATAAATTATTATTTGAAAAAAAAAAAAAACATTCCCATGTCATTAACATAAAAATGATTTTGTACACAAAAGTGGGAGTGTGAGGGAAATGCTCACGGCGCGACCAACGCCGGGGTTAATGTTTTACTAACCGCACGATAAAATAGACTACGTTGTGCCTCAAGCATTGTCAAAGCCATTTAAAGAGCGCCAAATCACCTCCAGTACTTGTAACGTAGTTAGGATAGAGCGAAAATTTTACTTCAGAAACAAGTATACCTGATCGTGCGAATGAAGTAGAAATGTGTGATGTTTGAACATATAGCTTTAGAGTAATTTCAGTATGCCTGGTGTTAAAGTGGGGAATAGGGATATCGGTAATCACTATTTATTTTAAAGTTAGAAACGAAGAAACGAGAACAGATTTCTGCGTAGTACTATAAATAACCGGCAAAGGCCGTACGCGTGTTACGTACGAAGTGAAGCACTGCCAAGCTCGACAGATATTCGATAACCGTGTTCTCTGAGTCTATGGAGCTCATGTGACGAGGAGCTTACTACAACGAAACTGCCCGCTGTCTTCTAGATCTTCTGTACGTGACCTTGGGGTCCAACAGCTGATGCAGTACTATCGGTAGACTAACAAAAATTGTTTCAGACCTGATAACATATTTTTTTCCATCGAGTAAGTAGGCGCCAAAAACAGAAAATTGCTTTGCCTATCTAAATTTTACGAGTTGAATCCCACTAGCAATAAAAAATTCAGTTATCTCATTGTCTTTTTTTCAGAATAGAATGACTCTAATTACACATGAACGATAGAAGAAAGTAATAGTATTCACGGAAGGAGTACACGAAGATTGCACAGGGGAACTGAGTACCCACAGGTGAACTAACGACAAGCTTCACCTAACAATGTTCTGTTGTGAACTCCGAATACATTTGTTCGTTTGGGCCCCAGGCTATCGACAGAAAGGCCAAGGCCGTATGGATATTCCAATTATATCGATCTATAAACGACGTGGCTTTCTGGCTTGGTGCGCATAAATTATGATTCGCGATGGAAGTTGGGCACGAACTTTCACCGATTTGATTTCCGTTGTACAAAAGCGTTCGAATATTTAACGTTGGTGGTATTTATAAGTTTATTTTGAAGTTATGCTTCTTTTGGTGCGTTGAGCGTAAACGTTTAGTGTGCAACGGAAGTTGCGCGCGCATAGTGTAACGAAGTTCGACAGTGAACGTGGTAGGGGTATGACCCAACGCTGAAATACAAATTGTTATGTTCGCCTAGTAACAGAGCTTAAAAGTATTATTTCTCACACTTAGGTTTTTGAAGTTATACTTATTTTGGAGCGTGTCTTTCTTCGGTCATTTTGATCGTTTTTCTACTTACGTAAATTATTTGCATACGTAATAAAATTTTATTTTAGTCGTGCCAAAGAAGTTTAACTTCTAACGTGCGTACGTAAGTACACGCACCCATTTTTTTTAACCAACCGACCTTCGTCGTAAAGTCGGCACAATGCCGACATATGTTTGTGTGCTTCCGAGTTCAAATTTCAAGACAACGGCCATCGTCGCAGTAATCTCTGTTTGGTTTCGAAGCAGATCGTGCTGTTTTAAAGCGAATGCTAGAAACCTGGGAGTAATGCGTTGTATCTCGCAGGAAACGCCACAGGGAGCGTGAGAAGAACATGGTTAACCACAGAACATAGATACGGTCACGGGACGTGGACATGCCATGTTTGAGTACAGCTGTTACTCGCTGTATGCCGTAAACGTGAGAGCAACTGTACTTGGCAGAACTGTTTTTTTCTTTCAAGAGGCATTTCACCATTACGTTCTGCAACGTGGTTATTTATCAAAGCCTAAATTACAATAAAATTAACAGAAATTATGTGTACGTGTTTAATATTTTCAACAGTTGACAAATAAAAATTTGATAAAAATATTTTTTTTAAAATTAAGTTTATATAAGCTTGTTTTTTAATACCTACGTGTGTATTCTGTATGGGCTACTACAATTTAGTATGCATTATATATGTATACACCATAAGTCAACGTAAGAAATGTACAGTATTGTGACAAAATGACGTACTGTATGTTAATCAGGAGGTTGCAGCAGTTATGAAATTACATTAAAAACAGCCTCCCGGAAAGATAAAAAAAAGGGGTTATGTGTATAGGCAAGAAACTGGTCGTCTTTTTCGACGACTTGATCTACGATGAGAATTTTATCGTCAGGCAGCTGGGGTATGATGGAAAAGATATTTTCATCATTCCACACACGAGCGAAAAAATAACATTTTCAAAGCATCTGAGGGAGCGATTCTCTATCCAGTTCGTAGTTTTTGCAGCACACGTGCTTCTGCTTTGATTAGTGTGGCACTCGTATTTTATTGATAGTTGGCGTTTTGCCGACACGTAAGGCGTAGCAACACATCGTTTTGAAATGTTAGTACGAATTCGAAAACAGTGCGATTTACAACAATTCCGTGAGTCGTCTTTTAATTAATTTTGGAATGTGTCTTAAACGTCATTAAGCTTCATTACAAAATTAAATACTACATTAAAATTGTGACAAAGATGCGTTTTGCTAGGGTTGCAGACCTTCGTTCAACTGCTCTCTATCCAAAACTCAGTGCTACATTTCTTTTTTTTTGCAATATTTATATGAAACCTATTTATTGCTCATATCCACCTCCGAAATCCTCACTGACATTTAGAAATTATTGTACATTATATATGTTCCCAAATAATATTTTCATGATGAAACTGCAACTCAATTTTGTAGGCTGAATTCAAACTTGTTTATTTGCTTACTATACATCGAGAGATACACTGGATCAACTCACTTACTAAAGAATACTTCTTAGATATGGTTAGAAAAAACTGACTCATAATTATTGGTATTTTTCATTCCATACCGATTTTTATTGTCAACTTTGCACTTCGACTTAACACAAAAGTTACCAGTATCCTGTAACCATTCATGAATCCAAATATATTTTTTGAGGAAAACATTACAAATAATTTATGACCACACGTTATAAGCGTCCATTCTTCAGAAGTTGCATTAAACTTTCATAAACTTTGTACATAAATCAGGCCTATAGTTCATGCCATAAAAAATGTTTATAATTAATTCCTTAAAAAACAAGACACACCTGTTGTGTGTGATGTGAGTTATAGTATTGTTTCAAATCTTAATTACGTAATTAAGAGCAAAATAGAGTGTGTTCATTATTTAGTCTTTGCAGTAACTGAGTACACTACAAAGGTGACGATATATTTGTCAACACATAGCAAAACCTTGTCCGTATCATTTTTAACAGTAAGTTTCAGTTTTATATTCAAGTTTACATCGGCTAGCCGAAAAGAATTAAAACGGGAACGTCGATGTGTCATCAGTGAATCAATAGTCATATGCACCCCAAAAATTGATTTTGAGAAAATTTTATTGATTTCATTTGCGTGGGTCGTGAACAGACCTTCACAGACATTCACCCGATACAAAGGTCGCACCAAGTACTTCTGTTGGCCTTGAGCGCGCCGTGCCACGCACGCCCACGCCACGAGGAGGCGTGTGTGGTTGTGGTTCGACATCTACCCACAGCGCACTTTCCGAGTCGTTACTCATGTCGTGTGGTGACAGTTCTAACACTTGGACCGCGCATCCTCCTGCGTTCATGCGTACAACCGTGCGATGCAAACCCAAGATGTCAACAGTCTTCGTCAGACCTCACGGGGGGCCGCGGTGGCGTAGCGGATAGAAAGATCGCCTCCTACCAAGGCGAGCAGGGTTCGATCCCAGAGGGGTCGCTCCCGGATATTCGCAAGTGGGAATCGTGCCGGACGATGTCACAGTTCGGGCGGGTTTTCTCTGGGATCTTCCGCTTCCCCTGCAGTTTCATTCCGACGCTGATCCACACTCACCTCGCTTCACCCTCCTCGGCTCTCAAGACCTCGATGTTCAGAGCCGCCCAGAACTCTCCACTCCACTTGGTCAGGCGTCTTTGGCCGGTGCACCGTGCCTGCGTGTCTTGGTCGGGAGGACCTCTCTTCGGTTGGGCGCGCTAAAGGACCTTTCCCACTACGTCATTCCTGATGTTGATAGTGGGCGTGTCTGCCAGACGCATGTGTTTGAGGCGATGGGTAGTGAGGAGGTTCTGCGCGCGCACGTCCGCGAAGATCAGACACACCACTCCACCTGACAGCTTGCTACGGGAGGACAAGCTCAAAGGAACAGCTGCCCTCGCCACGCCAAGTTGTTGGTCCGACAGACATGCGCCGTCAATTTACGTACATATGATATTTGAATGAATCCTTATTCACAAGTAAATCCCATTTTTTAATGAACTTTATAACAGGGTGCCCTGTGCTAGCCGAGATAAATTAAAAAAATAAACCTTTAAAAATTATGATATATTCCATCCTGACTCATAAAATATAACATCTGGGGACAAATTACAAACGGTTGCAACNCCTTTAAAAATTATGATATATTCCATCCTGACTCATAAAATATAACATCTGGGGACAAATTACAAACGGTTGCAACCATTTATTCCATAATTATTTCATATGGCCTACTAAACCCGCAAAATATTTAGCAAGTAAAGAATATTTACACTCTCCTTTTCAAGGATAAAAGCCTTTTCAATTTCGCAGTGCATACATTTAATGTTCGACGACTTGATCAAGTAATATTTTTGGTTTGATTATTAATTTACATATATGCACTCCCAATTTGCAGTACTATCGTAAAACTCGAGGAAGCAATGTGAACTCACTTTTCTGCTACGGAAAATAGACCAGTTTCTTTTCCTTTCCTCCATTTAATCCCGGAAAACTGCACTGATGGAAGGTGGATTTTTCCACGTAATTTTTTGTCCCTATTTCAGGGAAATGTCAATGCTGCTCGTTACCACACACCCTCCCAAATATGTACCAAACCAAAAGAAAATGTATTGGCCTGTTTCCAGCTAAGTTATAAGTTTAGAAAATTAATTATTTTAATGAAATCCACACTGACCGTAGAGTGAACACTTTGTTGGGGTTTAGAAACTGTGTAGTGTAGGCCACGGGCAAGTTTGACATTCTTGATGCCAGGGAGTAAAGTTAAAGAGAACTAACTGGGACCAAGGCCTTTTTCGGATTACCAGATTTTTCAGTTTAACCGAAGCNAGGGAGTAAAGTTAAAGAGAACTAACTGGGACCAAGGCCTTTTTCGGATTACCAGATTTTTCAGTTTAACCGAAGCCCTGCCAGTAATGTAGCAGCGAGCAGTAAATTTAAAGTTTGCTGTAACTTACTACAAGTAGATAAGTGTGCACACTCGTGCACACAGAGTGATGGTGGGCGGTGATTGACCATACTTAGTGCGCCATTTCCTGGGTGGCGAGTCACTGCGCATGCCCGCTGCTTGTCTGGCGAGCCACTGCGCATGCCCGCTGCTTGTCTGGCGAGCCACTGCGCATGCCCGCTGCTTGTCTGGCGAGCCACTGCGCATGCCCGCTGCTTGTCTGGAGAGCCACTGCGCATGCCCGCTGCTTGTCTGGCGAGCCACTGCGCATGCCCGCTGCTTGTCTCTGAGTTCAGTTGATTGCTGCCGTTCTTTCAGTGCACTTGTAAATACCGCATACGTGCTGAGTAATTTTACGCCAGTGTAAATTGTGTTTTTAGTGATTTCAAAATGGCTAGCAAATGGAAGCATACTACATTCACTATTATAAATAAATTAAAAGTTACAAAGGCGGAAGTTCAACAAAATTATCTGTGTAATTCTGTATAAATACAATCGCTCTTAGTGACGGCAGAATAGTGTCCTGCTTTAACATATAGCTCCCCTGTACTGTATTATTTCAATGCAAAAATAAAATAAACTGCAACAGGTTTTGTATTTATAACAATTATTTTTCTCATTCACTTTCTTTCAGATTAACAGGATCTTTTAATCAGCGAGGTTTCGATATCAGGACTCCACTGTGGTATGTAAGACGCCCCCAGATTTGTCCATGAACTATTCTCCCGGTATAGTAGAGGGGACTTTGAAAACTAATAACTTAACATAAGTGGACCAACCTATATATGTGTTAAACAGAAAAATTGCTTTATGGTAGAAGAATTTATGCTGTACATATATATATAATTGATTAATATTGTGTATGCCCGCTTGTATTCGTGGAGGATGTAATAGCTAGTTATGCGGTTATACAGATAGTCATTAAGTGTATAATAAAATGTTCCTGAACACTTGAAGTCAGAGACACAAAATTATTTTGTCAATTACATAAAAGTTTTCTCTATGGAAAATTACATTCCATAAATATCCAAGTTCTCGAAGAAAGTTTAAGGGTTGATAAAAATAACATTACCTCTGTAATAAGCATACTCTAGACTGTGATTTTTCACGTGAAGTTATTTTGAGTAAATTTTTATTGTATTTTCACTTAGCTGTCATTTTTGTTTGATGCGTGATAATTTTAAAGGTATGATTTGCAGCTTCAGTGAAAAAAAATTTTAATTTGCTGTGTCTGACAGGTGGTTGAATTCTCCATTAAATAAAATCCAAAATCAACTTGCACGAGTGCTTCTGCCAAAAGTGGGCAAAACAAGAAATGTATTGGTGAAACACGTGTGTACTAACGATATCCGCCAGAACTGGCTATAATGTACTGTCACGTAACTGCACTTCTTGTCCGCCCAAATCTCCTGCTTTTCCTGCCAGCCAGTTCAAAACTTGTTTTTATCCTTTTCCTTTTTTTTACAGCTGGCTCACCTTCTGCAGTTTTCATGTTACCCATACCCTATCAGAGACATACGAAAAAGTTATGCGCAACTTCAATAATAACACGCGTGACCAGTTTGCAAGTGTGCAAGGTTTGAGAAAGTTCCAGGTATATTCTTTGTTCTTTTTAATGCCTGCAATGAGATGTTTTGTTAATACTACGAGTACATATATATATATTGTATAAAATGTTTCGATTACTGGCGTTATTCACTTTCAGTTACCAAATAATGAATAATGAATAACGACAGGTCATAATTTGCAATGTATTATGAACTACAGAAAACCGTATAATGAATATTTTACTTATGTTTGTAATATACTGTAGACAGGCATGCTCACCTATGAGTGCTGATAATTAGGGTTGGGTCATTTTAATAATAAATGTGTTCTCCGGAATCAGGCCACCACGTCACTGCCAAAATCTGTTTTTTATTACTACTTAGAGGTCGAAAGAAACAGTAATTTATAAATATTTCAATACAAGTTATTATATTTATTTCATGTTGGTTTTTGATTTGCAGTTGTCCGCTGATAGCACGCCACGCACTAGCGTGTCAAATATGAACGGTAGAAAGGTCGCAAGCATTAAATATATCACAGATAACGAATAACATTTTACTTTACAGCTCATGCAAGCTAATTGGTCTGTAATTTATTTTCAGCACCCACGTAAAAGGTTTTATGAGAATATTTACGAACAACCTAACTTAGTGACACCTCATCGTAAGTAAGGTGATTTAATATTATATTTTTATTTATTGTATCAAAATAGGCTGCCATAATATTCATGGCTGCATTTCAGCTGACACGAAATTTGTTAATCAAGAATAAACGCAAAAATTAATATATTAAAAAGAAAAACTATTTGAAACGGCAAGGAGTACCCATGAACAAGGAACGAGGGACCTTGATGGTTGAATCCAAAAGTCAATTAAATGAGTTCTAGGTGGCACGCACTTTGTGTAAGTGACGGCATGCAACAATGAAAGTAAACACAAGTGCAGAGAAATAACTAACATGTCGACATCAACGTACATCACGTTTCCAACATGTAAACTTTTTAAAACGTGTTCGCTCATTTTTGTGCCCGCTTCGCAGCGATGAGAGACGGTGTGCTGGCATCGCAACGGCCACCATGGATCGTGTTTTTAACATATTAACTACTACTAATTTGATAGTTTTTGTGCTTCGCTTTAAAACACTACTGAGATCCAGATTTTCTTTGTAATTTAAAACAAATGAGTACACAAAACTTTTTTAATTTTCATATAATAATACCGACATTCTATAAGCTCTTAACAACAATAGTAGGATGATTATGTTCCTTCTTGGCCAATGTATTTTAAATGGGAGCTGTGTGGTTGTGGCTGACGGTCCTCGGCTCGAATCGGACGAGCTCGGCAATCTTCGGCTCGACTTACGGGGTGCTTGGAAGCCGTCGACTCGGGTTTGTCGAACGTACCCGAAGGTGCTCGGCAGTTATGCACACTAATCCTTCAAGCATATGTTTGTTCCTGGTAGCCATATTAGTTTCATAGGCATAGACTATGTCAAATCGGGGGCTCTGCATTCAATAGCTGCTGTCAATATTGTTGTGCTGGTACGCCTGCACAGAAATATTGACAGCAGCTCAACCTCAAGGACGCTTGCGCCCACAGTCCCGCCCCTTTCTCTTCTAGATTTTCAACTCCACATTAAAAAGCATGGAATCCACACCTGCTGCCTCCTTTAGCATTTTCATTAATGCATGAATAAGTTTTAAACTTCTTTCCTGTCGGTAGGGATTTTACAGTGCCTATGCCGGTTATCCCCCCCTCTTACCTATAGCCACAGCTCTAGGAACACTTATGGATGCAGTTCATGGCCCCAATTGCGGCCATGACTGCTTTAATCCCTCACTGCCGCGATGCACGTCTCCTTTGCACGAAATTCCTTCTCCTGTAGGCGTATGGGGCCTAACCCTGAGACGCACCTAAACTCCCGCCCCTACTTCGGACGTNACGAAATTCCTTCTCCTGTAGGCGTATGGGGCCTAACCCTGAGACGCACCTAAACTCCCGCCCCTACTTCGGACGTACACTTAACTCTTAGCAATAGGGTAGGTAAAAAAAAAAATCACTTGTAGTTTCCATTGGCCGTGAAATGTCTCCGCATTTTATCTTTGAGCATCCTGTGAAAACACTTGACGATACTGGCCTTGAGCCCAGAGTATGTAGAATAATGATTTATGCCAAACTTTTTCATCAGTGAACGAAGAATTGCGTTAAAATATTGTTTTACCATTGTCGGTGTAGACAATGGTAGACAATGGTTGCATCCTTCGAGCAACACGGCTTTCGTGACGTCACGCGCATTCTTCGACCTGAGTGGCCCAGCCCGGGCATACTTGGAAAAAGTATCGATAATGGTCGAAATGAAGGTTCCCTGCTGCTGGAAGCTGGCAACGTACCGCAGCTGGAAAATGGATCTCCCGAAATGACTGCTTTATATGTGCAAACAACTGACTCTTTCTACCGTGTCGGTACAGTGCTCTCCCGTCTCTGGTATCGCTCGCACAAATGCTGAAAGATGCCTTCGCTGCGAAGACACGTGGTCTCCGCTGCCTCTCGATGCTAACCCACCCTCCCGTCGGTCTTACGGGGGTGAGATCCACCAGTGTTTAAAAAACTTTGAAAACATTTTACGCACGTTACGTAACGATGTTGCCGATTTACACCTCGAACTGACTAACTGCGTGCGTGTTCTTACGGATGTGAAATGTTACATGGAAGGACTTTTGCTAAATGTTCTACCATCCTAGAGTCTGCAGCTACATTAGATATTTTTATGGATGTAAAATTTTGATTTTAGAGACACTTATATGCTCGTATGCTTGCGAACCAAGCATTTTAACCTAATTTTTTGGTGCAATATTTATGTGTGGTTTTTGAGTTAAATATAACTAAACGTTATTTAACTTCTAACTGTGTGTGTGTTTTGTAATTTATTGTATCTACATGTAAAAATATTAAGTTCCCCCCCCCCCTTTTCTTTGGTATAAATATTGATTGCACTTGATTTTCCCTTGGAGAAGGGACAAGTATGTGAAATTAGTTATTTTTATTTTTGAAAATATATATTGTGCTGACTTTTTCCACGGAGAAGGGACAAGTACATGCAATATTTCATAACGGTGCCTCCTATTACATCATAATAATGCTTGAGTTATTTACCTGCCATATTAAAACTATACTCTAAAATTTGCTGCTCATTAGCATTTTTTGTTTCACTATTACAAAAATATTTTGTGTGAAATATTTAGCAAATAACAATTTAAATAAGTGTATTCAATTTTTAAAAAAATGTGCATGGCACAATGGTACCGGTACTGACCTACATCAACTACTTCTCGAGAGTGTGAAGACGTAAGGAGATTTGCTGACAGAGGAGATGTGATCATGTGACGACCTTCATTCTGCTTCGTCGCACTAGAACGCCACCTGTCTCTCTCTCTCTCTCTCTCGCTCTCTCTCTCCTCTGTATCGCTTGCATGTAGCAGCAATAAAAACACTCACATCAATTAAAAATTATTTCAATACGAATAAAAATATTACACAAATACTTGCAACAAAATTATTTATTTTACATCATAATTAAAAAAAAGTATAATAAAATTTAATTCAATATATAAATACATAGTATTTACAAATCAAATGGAAGAAGATATTTAGGAATATATAAATGTATATATTATATTTACAAAGTACATGGCAGAAAATATTTTACATGATAAACTCTTTACTGAAAAAAAGCAAAAGATTGGCAAACAACAAAAAATTATTTGGTAATTAAACACATCGACATTTATTTGTACATAATAATTATTTTTTTACACATAGCATAAAAACATGTTTTTTTTCTATTAAAACTTTTAAATGATGCACGTGAATTTTTTTTTACACGCTGTAAAATGTATGTGTTTCGTCAACTAAAAAAAAAAAATACAAGGGAAATAGGAAGTTTTGATTACCTGGATTTTTCTAAAGATAGAGCAAAGCTCATGTGCACATGCACACACGAGTACTTCTGACCATGTGCACGGTAGCGTTGTAACCTTCAAAATTTTGCCACGCGCCATCACATCGTTCAAAGCATACTTTAAAACGTTTATCATTTTTAATTTCATGATTAAATTCGCAATTTTCTCTGTCGTACTTGCTTGAACGTCGTTCGCCCACAATGTATTTTTTTCATGTTTCCGATGTTTGTGGGAAATTTAGTTTGTGAACGGCACACTTTAACTGCACACTCGTCACTGTCCCAGTCTTGCACTTATAATTCAAGAGTCTTACAATCGAAGACGCTTTTTTTCAAGGAGGAAATAAACATTTTCGTCACACCGCTCCACAGTTACGGTAACAGCCGGCTGGTCCGTGTAGGTTACGCCGTGTAGTACAGGATATGTACTTACATATTTTTTCTCGGTAATGCACTTATCACTAGGACGCGATCCAACGTTGCGAGAAGACTTGGTGGAAGGTCTCGGCCTCGAGCCTAGGTGCACTTCGCATGCTAAAGGCGTGCAGGTGGNACGAAATTCCTTCTCCTGTAGGCGTATGGGGCCTAACCCTGAGACGCACCTAAACTCCCGCCCCTACTTCGGACGTGCACTTAACTTTTAGCAATAGGGTAGGTAAAAAAAAAAATCACTTGTAGTTTCCATTGGCCGTGAAATGTCTCCGCAGTTTATCTTTGAGCATCCTGTGAAAACACTTGACGATACTGGCCTTGAGCCCAGAGTATGTAGAATAATGATTTATGCCAAACTTTTTCATCAGTGAACGAAGAATTGCGTTAAAATATTGTTTTACCATTGTCGGTGTCGAGATTTTTCGGTATGCATCCTTCGAGCAACACGGCTTTCGTGACGTCACGCGCATTCTTCGACCCGAGTGGCCCAGCCCGGGCATACTTGGAAAAAGTATCGATAATGGTCGAAATGAAGGTTCCCTGCTGCTGGAAGCTGGCAACGTACCGCAGCTGGAAAATGGATCTCCCGAAATGACTGCTTTATATGTGCAAACAACTGACTCTTTCTACCGTGTCGGTACAGTGCTCTCCCGTCTCTGGTATCGCTCGCACAAATGCTGAAAGATGCCTTCGCTCCTTCGCTGCGAAGACACGTGGTCTCCACTGCCTCTCGATGCTAACCCACCCTCCCGTCGGTCTGACAGGGATGAGATCCACCAGTGTTTAAAAAACTTTGAAAGCATTTTACGCACGTTACGTAACGATGTTGCCGATTTACACCTCGAACTGACTAACTGCGTGCGTGTTCTTACGGATGTGAAATGTTACATGGAAGGACTTTTGTTAAATGTTCTACCATCCTAGAGTCTGCAGCTACATTAGGTATTTTTATGGATATAAAAATTTGATTTTAGAGACGCACTTTTTTTGCTGGTATGCTTGCGAGCCAAGCATTTTAACCTAATTTTTTGGTGTAATATTTATGTGTGGTTTTTGAGTTAAATATAACGAAACGTTATTTAACTGCTAACTATGTGTGTGCTCTGTAATTTATTGTTTATAAATGTAAAAATAGTAAGTTTTTTCCCCTTTCTTTGGTATACATATTGATTGCACTTGCTTTTCCCTTGGAGAAGGGACAAGTATGTAAAATTAGTTATTTTTATTTTTGAAAATATATATTGTGCTGGCTTTTTCCACGGAGAAGGGACAAGTACATGCAATATTTCATAACGGTGCCTCCTATTACATCATAATAATGCTTGAGTTATTTACCTGCCATATTAAAACTATACTCTAAAATTTGCTGCTCATTAGCATTTTTTGTTTCACTATTACAAAAATATTTTGTGTGAAATATTTAGCAAATAACAATTTAAATAAGTGTATTCAATTTTTAAAAAAATGTGCACGGCACAATGGTACCGGTACTGACCTACATGAACTACTTCTCGAGAGTGTGAAGACGTAAGGAGATTTGCTGACAGAGAAGATGTGATCATGTGACGACCTTCATTCTGCTTCGTCGCACTAGAACGCCACCCGTCTCTCTCTCTCTCTCTCTCTCGCTCTCTCTCTCTCTCTCTCTCTCTCTCTCCTCTGTATCGCTTGCATGTAGCAGCAATAAAAACACTCACATCAATTTAAAATTATTTCAATACGAATAAAAATATTACACAAATACTTGCAACAAAATTATTTATTTTACATCATAATTTAAAAAAAAGTATAATAAAATTTAATTCAATATATAAATACATAGTATTTACAAATAAAATGGAAGAAGATATTTAGGAATATATAAATGTATATATTATATTTACAAAGTACATGGCAGAAAATATTTTACATGATAAACTCTTTACTGAAAAAAAGCAAAAGATTGGCAAACAACAAAAAATTATTTGGTAATTAAACACATCGACATTTATTTGTACATAATAATTATTTTTTTACACATAGCATAAAAACATGTTTTTTTCTATTAAAACTTTTAAATGATGCACGTGAATTTTTTTTTACACGCTGTAAAATGTATGTGTTTCGTCAACTAAAAAAAAAAAATACAAGGGAAATAGGAAGTTTTGATTACCTGGATTTTTCTAAAGATAGAGCAAAGCTCATGTGCACATGCACACACGAGTACCTCTGACCATGTGCATGGTAGCGTTGTAACCTTCAAAATTTTGCCACGCGCCATCACATCGTTCAAAGCATACTTTAAAACGTTTATCATTTTTAATTTCATGATTAAATTCGCAATTTTCTCTGTCGTACTTGCTTGAACGTCGTTCGCCCACAATGTATTTTTTCATGTTTCCGATGTTTGTGGGAAATTTAGTTTGTGAACGGCACACTTTAACTGCACACTCGTCACTGTCCCAGTCTTGCACTTATAATTCAAGAGTCTTACAATCGAAGACGCTTTTTTTCAAGGAGGAAATAAACATTTTCGTCACACCGCTCCACAGTTACGGTAACAGCCGGCTGGTCCGTGTAGGTTACGCCATGTAGTACAGGATATGTACTTACATATTTTTTCTCGGTAATGCACTTATCACTAGGACGCGATCCAACGTTGCAAGAAGACTTGGTGGAAGGTCTCGGCCTCGAGCCTAGGTGCACTTCGCATGCTAAAGGCGTGCAGGTGGAGGCCCANACTTGGTGGAAGGTCTCGGCCTCGAGCCTAGGTGCACTTCGCATGCTAAAGGCGTGCAGGTGGAGGCCCAGTCCGGCCGGGAAACATTGCCTTTTCACAACATGGTTATGTCCATCACATTTCTCCTGCCATTTGCACACATCATTATTTTNTCCGGGAAACATTGCCTTTTCACAACATGGTTATGTCCATCACATTTCTCCTGCCATTTGCACACATCATTATTTTTAATTTTTCGGAAATGTTCGTACACTACAATTTCGTACATTCTTGCTTTGCATATGCGAACATCACGAATTTTTCTTACCAACTCCTCCAGCGAACAAGGAAGCATAGCTATTGGTCAATTAAATATATTGGAAGGGGGAGTGGAGGGGTNCTTACCAACTCCTCCAGCGAACAAGGAAGCATAGCTATTGGTCAATTAAATATATTGGAAGGGGGAGTGGAGGGGTTAGTCGTCTGCTGGGTGCAGTGCTGGGGACAAGAGCATCAATGTAAAACAAATGTCAAACAAACAACCAAGATGGCGGGCGGTAGCTGTGACGCCTGCCAATATGGTGGACTGCACCTACCAAGATGGTGGATGGTGGATGGTGGCTGTGACGCCTACCAAGATGGCGGACTGCACCGATNGATGGCGGACAGCACCGACCAAGATGACGGATGGTGGCTGTGACGCCTACCAAGATGGCGGACTGCACCGACCAATATGGCGGAGGACTGCACCAACCAATATGGTGGAATGAATATGGGTAGAGCAGGGTGTGGGGACCTCCGAGAATTTAAGTTAAAAAAAAAAATTAAAATATTTTTACATATATTTTGTATAAAGTTTTTGGATTTTTTTTTGTATTTTTCTGGGTTTTAAAGGTTAAAGGTCACCGGGGCCAAGGTCAGGGTCAAGGTCACCTGGATCCAAGATGGCCGCCGGCTGACAGGAATGACAAAGCACGAACAGCTCCGACGCTCCGGTCCCAGGTCCGGATGTGCCAAATTCCCCACAATCTCTCTACTTGCGTATTTAACTTATCTATACGTTGAAAATTGCTCTGCTGTATTTGGTAGCTTATATCTGGTTGCGTATTTAGATCGTAGATGTCAAGAAAAGGTCGTTTATCCAACTATTGTTTTGTCCAGTCTTAGTTGGCGTTTTCTTTACAAAGGGACCGATGACAGTTGCCACTAATGCTCACGTCACTTTCTTCTTGCACCGGCCATCCTCCGTCGGGTAACGTCGCTAAGGCGTGTGTATGCAGGGCCTACTGTCCATTTAAGCTATTCTATATGTGAATCCCTACAGCCCCTGAGACTAAAAGCGAGATGTAATTTTGAGCTAATATTTCGAACATTTGAACTTTCTGTTGTGAATGACACATGTATATAGCGTCTTCAGTGATTAAGGGTGCGTTGATACCAAACAATTAATTATATTATATTTTTACCAAGCATTGTTCAACTTGTACGCATTGTATATGATACCATTTTGCTCGAATAAAAATTTTTGCATTATATATATATATATATATATATATAATAATTTGATGTTAAATCCGAAATTGTTCTGTTCTTCTGCAGCCATGATAACAAATACTAGCCAAGTGTACAAAGTAAAAAATTTACAATGTTAACTGATATCATGGGCTATACTGCTTGGCATAATCACCAAATTACTGTTCAGGCATTTTCAAAAGAAAATGTAGAAATATACAAACATTTATTTATATTTAACATTTTTTTCATATGTATTGCCTGTAATTTTGTGATTACATATGTGTCGTGGGGTAGCCTTCGGCATAAGTTAACATTGTAATTTTTTTAATTTGTATGACTTAGTTAGTATTTATTATTAGCACTGCAGTAAAACACAAATATTTTGTATTTTACATCAAATTAAACAAAAATTAAAAGTGTAATTTTTTTTATTCGAGTAAAATGGCATTACACACAATGCGTACAAGTTGAATAATGTTTGGTACAAATATAAATTAATTAATGTTTTGGTATCCAGCACCCCTAATACACTGAAGAGCAAAAAAACTGGTATAGGTGGGCGTATACAAATAACAGAGGTATGGAACCAATCAGAGTAACGCGATGCGGTCGGCAGCTAGATAGGTTACTGCTGCTACAATGACAGGTTATCAAGATTTAAGTGAGTTTGAACGTGGTGTTATAGTCGGCGCACGAGAGATGGGACATAGCATCTCCGAGGTAGCGATAACATTTGGATGTTCGCGTACGACCATTTCACGAGTAATCCGGTAAAACATCACATCTTTGACATCGCTGTGGCCGGAAAAAGATCGTGAACGAACGGGACAAACGACGACTTACGAGAATCATTAAACGTGACAGACGTGCAACCCTTTCTCAAATTGGCGCAGATTGGATTTGTGGACCGCCCTGCAGGATTCATTGTGTGAATTGCCTCCTGCATACCTTCAGACATTAGTCGAGTCCATGCCACGTCGTCTTGCGGCACTTCTGCGTGCTCGCGGGGGCCCTACACGAAATTAGGCAGGTATACCAGTTTTTTTGGCTCTTCAGTGTATATCGTATGCAGATGTTTAATTAGAATGGACTATGTTAACCGGGTTCCTCGCGGATAAACTGCGTCGAGTCCAGCTAAACCAATTGCGTTTAATTAAGTGGCCATGCTGATATCTCAATACGTACATTAAGAAGGGGCCGTCAGAAAACCGCCACAGAAAGAGATCACGAGGTTCATGTCGTTTACCAGCAGGAATCTACGGTCGTGTCCGCTACCATTTGCTTTTTCCTGCGGTGATAACATCATCGGCGATAAGAGGGAGAAGGTGCTGGTTAACGAGAGGCGATCTCTTTTCACGTCGTCGTCGAGTGTAATGGAGTACATTAAATAACAGCAGCAGAAGCACAGCGAGGAGTTGTGCGCGCGAGTGACGTCACCGACTGCGGTATAAGGTAGTTGCTCCAGACGGAAATAGAAATGAGCGGCGGTAGCTTGCAAGCGGTCGGCGTGTAAAAAAATTCGTGAATCATGGCGGCCAGGAGGCCGTTGGACGGATGGTAAAGGCTCTTGATGGCTACTTCGAACTTTTCTGAAGCCCTGCAGAAGTTCTACTTCCAGATAATTCCTCCGCCTCATGTGAACAAAGCTCATTGTTTCGTTTCATATAAGTGGGGTGAATATTCAGAGGTCTAAAAAAGTAGCGATGCCACAATGTATCCTTCCACCACAGCTGTTTTGTCAGTGAAGAAAAAAGACGTTTGAAAAGAAATAGTCCAATACACACTTGCATTTTCCTCTTTCATTCGTGTTTCCTGTCATGGAAGGCACTGGAAGACTGACGTTAGCTAACCTCCGTCTAGTATTCAATGTAGGATATAATAGATGGGTTTGCATTCCAACCTGTTTTATTTTTGTAATTGCCAAGTTAAGTTTTTTGGGGTGCTGTTTATTTTATTTCGGAAAAAAAGAAACATCCTCTGTAAGAGAAGGTGGGGGGGGGGGGTTAGTTTAACGTCTTTCGTAGGAGACGGCATTGTTTTGAGGTTCCTACGAGTGTGTGACATTTTGAGTGGCATATTGTNAGTTTAACGTCTTTCGTAGGAGACGGCATTGTTTTGAGGTTCCTACGAGTGTGTGACATTTTGAGTGGCATATTGTTTAGATCAAGTAGTGGAAAATTTTGCTCGTACGGAAATCATTCAGATTAGTACAACTTCGAAAATACAAAACGCGATATATACGTCCTTGTTCGTATTCGTACAGATGCAGAAATATATATATATATATATATACTAGAAAGCCAAAAAAACTGGTATAGGCGTGCGTATGCAAATAACAGAGGCCACCTAAATCACCAGACATGCACATTATTGAGCATATATGGGATGCCTTGCAACGTGCTGTTCAGAAGAGATCTCCACCGACTCACACTCCTACGGATTTGTGGACTGCCCCACAGGATTCGTGGTCTGAATTGCCTCCTGCATACCTTCAGACATTAGTCGAGTCCATGCAACGTCGTCTTGCGGCACTTCTGCGTGCTCGGGGGCCCTACACGATATTAGGCAGGTGTACCAGATTTTTGGCTCTTCAGTGTA
>NQII01005011.1:2154-46925 GCA_002778355.1 Clitarchus hookeri | reverse complement strand
ATATATATATATATATATATATCTACACACACACAAACACACATTTTGACCGAAGTTAACCTTACACTCGTTAAATTTACGATAAAGGCAAATAAACAATATTATTTACACACTACAAACGTTTTGAAAGTGTGGCTTTTCAGGTCACGTACATTTCAATAACTATATTAACGGTTAATAAATACATTATTTATAAAACACTTAAACTTACTGTTTGTAAAATTCGCAACCGCTTAAACACTTGTTTTCTATGGAAAACCTTGCATGTTTACGTCGCTAAAATCACGTTTGTTTGTCACTAGCATAAGATAATGCGCAGAATCATTTCAGTAAAATCAACACTGCGCACGTTTCCTGAAACCAACAAACTTAAACATAGAAAAGCAAATTATATTCGTGTCGCTTCATTGCGGACGGCGGTTAAGGAAAATGGTGGAACGAGCAGTTTTACGAAGCGGTAAACACGTNTATTCGTGTCGCTTCATTGCGGACGGCGGTTAAGGAAAATGGTGGAACGAGCAGTTTTACGAAGCGGTAAACACGTTCCGATAAATATTACATTTCACTAGAAAACGCACTACAACGGTACCTACAACCAACTATTCTTAAAGAAAGGAAATCAAATATAATTTACTACCGATAAAATATTCCAACAACACCAACAAGGTACTCGTATAAACACGATGAGAAAAAAGCACATGCATAACGGCGTTCACCGGGCTGGAAACTGGAAACATGGCTTGCCATTGACTGGAAACGTTTACTGTTCATACGTGTCGACATGCTCCGTCATAATTGCTAAACACGTTTTTAAAATAATTTCACTAAAAGCTAAAAATATATATAACATTGCTTTATAAACGTAATTTAAACCATAAATGATGTTTATATAATTAAAATTTTAAATTACAACTTTTAGTTCTGAGTATTATTTTCTTCCAAAGCCGTCATAAAAATAGCCAACTTAACAACAAGCATCCTGCAGTAATTAATCAGCTGATACAATACTTTACGAACGAGAGCATTTAATGTTTACACAGTGTGTAGGTTGGTCACATTGTCTTTCAGATTTCAACCCACTTATATGAAATGGACAATAAGTAAGTCTAGAAAATTACAGCAAATTAGAACGAACTGGGTTCGTGCATCGGATTCGCACCCGATTTAATATTACTTTGCAAAAGAACTATTTCTTACCAGGCGTTACCAATACACCTATTTTTCCCTGTTTCTGTTAATATTTAATTATAAATGAAATGTTATAATTTATAGGTAGAATATAATTAAAAGTTCAGTTTAACTAAACATAAAGTGTTTTAAGGTGACCAGAAGAATACAACTTTTGTAATGTGACATATTTAGGAAACAACGAAACAATTACATGGGGTGGTTTTNTACTCACCTCAATCACCCACATCGGCTCTCAAGACCTCGATGTTAAGAGCCGTCCAAATCTCTTCACTCGCTCACTCGATTCCCGGTAGTATGAAGGTGACCAGAACAACGTGTCTTTCTAGCAAGTGGCTGTGGGCTCGATTCCTAAGTCCTCAAATTTGAGTTACTTTAAAAATCGGCACACAATAATTCCGTGTTAATCTTTAAGAACATTACACAAANTAAGTCCTCAAATTTGAGTTACTTTAAAAATCGGCACACAATAATTCCGTGTTAATCTTTAAGAACATTACACAAAGGAAATTGAAGCTAATAATAATGTCTGTTTACTGAGCCTGTTTACCTGAATGGTTATATTCCACAGTTTGAAGGGACGCTGACCTAGACAGCGTTGCCTTTAACTGCGGATTGTAACCATTCGGGTATAACGAAAATCNACAGTTTGAAGGGACGCTGACCTAGACAGCGTTGCCTTTAACTGCGGATTGTAACCATTCGGGTATAACGAAAATCCTTTTGAACTAAATTACGTTATCGCACGAAGGGTGTTTTGACCGTTAAAAATGCCACCCAGTTATAAGAAAACTGGGAACCTGAATTTTTCGTTGCCATATTTAATGATGTTATAGAAATTTTAGGGCTATTCCACCTTATCGCAGGATATTATGAACCCCCATTCCCCCAAACAAGGCTAAAATGTTACAATTCTATTAAGGTCTTCGTTTAAAGCATTAGAATTTCATGGTCTAGTAGTACATGAATAAATAGAACATATAATAATTTATCAAATAATATTATCAACCCATTAATGAGAACCCAGAATTAACATTTTCACGTTAATCTAATGCGACAGCAAGAGTGGAGTCAAAACATACAATTTCAAGGTACAATTTTCTTCGTATGTTTGATTGTTGAGAAATAATTTTATCTAAAATTTACATCATATGATGTATCGAAATTTCTTTCATCCTCGTGTTTACCAAGCATGCATCACGCATTATCTTTACACTGATATTTGTGTAAAATAGTTAATTTGATATAAATACTTGGATATGAACTGCACGGAGAGATACACATGTCATACGGGCTCCAATATAATTAGTAATATTGTGGTCTTGGTATTTTTGTTAATAAACTTTTGACATAAACCCCAAACTTAGACTTACAGTGTTAGGCCTATATTTATCGTACTGTGTGCAGATGGTCCAAACTACTCTAAGATACAATTGCATGATTTGAAAAAAGGCGTGTGGGGAAAGTAAAGTGGGATGTGATGACTGTTTCAGGTCGCTGTTGTTCTCTTCGCCCTGGTCGCCGTGTCTATGGCCGCCGAGCCAGAGGCCAAGGAGAACCTGAAGGGCTCCGAGGCCGTCTACCTGGCCTCGCCCTACTCCTACGCCTATGGCTCGCCTCTCGCCTACGGATCCGCCGCCTATCACGTGCCTGCTGCTGTCCCAGCCGTCTACCCCCACGCCTTCGCCCCAGCAGCCGTTCGCGCCTACCCCTACCTGCGCTAGAGGGTGGCCCCGCCCACCTGGTGACGCCTCTCAGCCCCGCCCACTGGACCATGACTAAGGCTACAAGCTGCAACACCCTTAAGAACCAGAACTGCTGCTTGGCTTCCACTCATCGAGAATTACTTCATTTAAAGTGAAAAACATTACTGTACTATTTCATTCATTTTTCTTTTGGAAATAAATCATTTCCGTTACTTCACAAAATGCCTACGTTTTGTTATTTAACATAATTTTTTTTTAAATATATCTGCATATAATCCTTACACTTCCCTTATAAACAATACCTTTTTTAGCATCTGATAATTGTTACAAGTTAATTTTCTGCAGGCACGTTTTTAATCACAGTGTTGAATATTTCTAAGTGTTGAGCAGTATTACGGTTATATCATTTAAAAGCAGATCTAATTTTACTGATACTCGCTGCTTTTAAAAGAATATTCTAGACCTTATTTATAGATAATTAAATGAAAAATATCTTAGCCAGTATTTAAACAAACATTGAATAAATAACTTAAATATTTAAAGACATTTACATTGCAATTAAAAAAAAACCAACGTTAACGGAAAATCATAACGTTTATTCAGCAAGATTAACGTATCCATAAGATGGCAAATGAATAACTTATCTAGAAATAAAGAATAATTTTTGTATGTTTCACTCCATACATGTAAGCCAGTAACATGAAAATATTTTGTAACAGCTTCTATTTTTACATTACGAAGGACACCGATGTGTTCCAACTGGCTATGGGTGCGTCGGATGAAAGTAAGATGAAACAAGGATGTCTGTAGAGCGCATGCTAGAAGATACTTCACTTTGATACAATGCTAACTTAAACTATATCACTAACCTATGTTGGTCAGAAATTATACTTCACGCACTTCTCTGTGTCATTTCATTTCTTAACTTGATATAACGAGATTAAGTTAAGAAATTGTTAACGATTAAGAGACCATTGGTCTCACCTGCACTATCCTACATTCTTGACTTCTGTCAGGCATGTTCAGCCAATATTCACAGCAAAATTCCGGTGCTCCTATTACTACGTTGAAATTTCCTTGCATTCGTAAGACCTGCGAAATATATGTATATACATATGTATATAAATCAGTCTTGTGTTTTCTACGATCCTCTCACAAACTATTCTAAACAAAAACTTAGCATGGACGCCTAACTCGAGTCTCTTACTAAAAAATCCTTGTTCCGTAAGCTGTGTCCCATCCGACTACGCCAAGAATTAATGCCCTACATGAAATAATTTCATTAATAATTTGCTGTTTTTTTTAGTACCAGCGAAAATAAAACAAATAAGTTATTGTCAATTCTATGTATTTTTCTTAACTATGCTATGAACGAGATTACATTTTCTTGAGTCCATAACAATTGATTTTTATAAATAACTTAAAGAACTTCACCAAACATAGTGCTTGCTATATTGTATCGAAACCCCAATTTTTGAGCATATTCGTTATATAATTTGGCGGCATATTTGTAAAGTCTCTTTTGTGTTTGCGAATTTTCTGTAATTTTTTATTTTTAGTATTATTACAGCACATATTTATCGAGATGCGGATGAAACGTTCTCAACTAAAATTATGCCGCTTGAAGAAGATTTTTCGTACAGCATACCTCAGCATCTTGAAATATATCAAAACCCATAACCCCTATACATTAAAATAAAATTGCTATAAAGAAGTTAAGAAATTAAATTATTAGTTTTGAATCTTAGAGTTAAAATCCAGTTTCTGTGTTTCAAAGAAAAACTACCTAATTTAAAAACGAACTTTTTTTTTCCAGAAATATGGATATCTATTTAAAATGCACATTTAATGTAAATAGCCGTGAAAATGAACTAGGTAGGGTTTTTTTTACAATGCTTCAAGGCAATGTTTCTAATTAAATTCGTTACTTTAAGTTTTTTTTCATTTTTTTAATTATCTCCTTTCCTTTTCCCTGGTGGTATCAAAGCAAGGACATGGTCGTTTCACCATAGTGAACTATATTTCCTCCACCATATACTGAAAAAAAAATAAAAGTTAGAGAGAAACCTTTGAAAATTGCTTACTCCCAGAAAACTACGCACTTGCCAATTTTCTGTAATGCTGTTTTTATTTCGTACGAAAATCCTTGTGCGCCTTACACGATATGCAACGCCACACAGCACAGCAGATACGCGGTACAGCATATCCAGACTTCTAAAGTGTCTTACTATGCCTCACAGTGAAATCCCATGTTTTNTACAGCAGATACGCGGTACAGCATATCCAGACTTCTAAAGTGTCTTACTATGCCTCACAGTGAAATCCCATGTTTTGCGTTGTCGTATTTTCTCCGCTGTCATGAGCTGGGGAATTATTTATGCAATGGCCCTGCTCTTTTCGTACATTTATAATTATAACAGACATTGTCATATTTTTCAATTCTTTTTGTTTTTACAATGCTGTGAATTATATTTGCCCCATCTAAACCGGCAGGTACTTTCCGTCACAATNTTCAATTCTTTTTGTTTTTACAATGCTGTGAATTATATTTGCCCCATCTAAACCGGCAGGTACTTTCCGTCACAATTGAGAGTAAAGTAATCTTAAAATATAATATCGGCATATTTTAAAATTGGTAAATACTAGATGTTTCGTATAAAATGGGCAGGGTAGTTAATGACGGTGTTTTTTCAGGAGGAAAGTTTTTATAGCAATGTGGGCTCAGCAAACAGGGATTGATTTTACTTAAGGTTATGTGGCAGTTTTAAAGTCGTCACACGTTAGCTTGGAACACTAAAATTCTGTTCTCAAATATCAATATTGTCTCCTTGGCTACGCTTTCAAAATCAGTTAAATGAGGNCTTGGAACACTAAAATTCTGTTCTCAAATATCAATATTGTCTCCTTGGCTACGCTTTCAAAATCAGTTAAATGAGGTTGTTCAGTGGTAGATACCTAGCTTTTGTCATAGCAGGGAAATAATTGTTTTTGGAGAAATTGTTTACAACAAAAAATAAAGCAATAAATGTGGAACGTCACCTAACAACTATATATTTCGAAGGCTTTCAGACGCTAACAGATTATCCTGAGGATGTTTTAAAACTATGAACATATAAAGCAGTTAAATTTTAACAGAAAAGTCTTGATGTTACGTAATTAATCAATTATTACTAACGTTTGACCACTCATTAACCTACTTAATTTTGGCCATTCGTTAAACGCTATCATTTTACATGAATGTGAAATCTACTAAACTGTCAATATATGTATGAAAGAAAACTATAGTCTTACTACACAATAATCAATTAGACCAACCCCCGCCTGAAACAAAGGGGCTTTAAATTTATGTCGACAATTAATTATATTCATAGTGAGCTTATATTTAAAACGCGAATGAAGAGAATGTAATGATTCCGCGGTCCAAGATTTTATACTGAATGATTAACAGGGTCTTCTTACCAGAATTATGTTGAAACCATGTTTTGTACAAAAAAATACCAAAATTCAAATTTCCCATTACCTAATAACCAAACTCCCCCCCCCCTCATACGGAATGTCTAAATATGTTAAAGCCCTACTTGACATATTTATAAGTATACTTTCTCTTGCAAGCAGACAAGAGCTGCTTCGGGGATACAAACCTCAATTTATTTGGAATTTGTTGTTTTGTTGGTGGAATAGTGTATTAAGCAGTTGTTCTACTGCATGTAAATCAAAACTTTTATGACTGAAAAAGCAATAGGCTACACCGAGCAGTGCACTCATACTTACTGTAATAAGGTTCATCAATACGAAAGATTTTGAAATGCAAAGAGTATGTTCAAGGAATGTTATTAATTGTATTAAAGTTTGTGGTATTTATAGCGAAGCAAACTATCCAAAGAATTTGAGGAACAGCTCTAAACAAATTGACACTACTATCATATTTCTGAATTTCACTAAAAGTTTTCATTTAAACTTTGTCTATTTGTAAAAAAAAAATGGTTTTCTGAAAGTTACTTTTTATATAATTTATTAATCAAGAACGGAAGATTTTCCATGCGCTGACAGTTTCTTGATCTACCTTATAAAAATGGCTCAGGCACACATGTGGGCTGCAAACCAAATTCGGTACAGTCCCCCGATCTTTTAACATTAAACTTGATCGACTGTCATGACCCGTTCCAGTTCCCATCTCCTAAGACGAGATAACTGGACAAGCAGGGCAGTCCAGTTTAAGGTTTTGGATCATTTTTGTACCGTTTATACAAACGTTTCAAAATATTATATAAAAATTATTCCAAAAAGGTTTTCAAGTTTTTCTATGAAATTGGCATAATTTTGTGCATTTTTCTCTGCGTTTCAGAAACGATTAATCAAAATATGAGGTAAGCTATTTTTTTTCCAACAAATGAATATAGATAATATTTAGGTATTTTACCTGAACCAATAAAAGTTTAAAAAAAAAAAACATGTGATACGTTTTAACAACTATGATGATTTATAATTTTATTAATCTAAAATTTGTTAATATTAGAGTTTAAGAACACGCGTTTGCTTGATTATACTTTATTTTTAAAAGGCATTATAACCAAACATGCAGGTATTTCTTTGAATAAAGATAAAATATTTTTCTGCTAAAATGGCTTATGCTTTTTGATTTAAGCGGAACATACAAGCGCAAAAACTTATATTTAAATGGTAAACTTGAACATTGAAGTTATTTACGACAGATAAATTATTAAGTGTACAGCAAGCACACTGAGAAAATGACGTACTATTTAGTAATTAATTTCCTTTTTATTTAGAAATTTCAGGCTTAAATAGAGAAATGTTTAACTTCTCTTTCTTAAAACATAAGCACACTTTCTCCTGGACCAAACAATGCACTTAAATATAACTGGTTAGGGTAAATCCTGGTTTGTTGTTTTAACATCATCAACATGGTTCAGAACACGTAATCATTTTGTATATCCCTATAATATTTTTATTATTTTTATTTTTGTAAACATTTGGTTGTTAAAATATTTTCCTTCATTAACTACGTGCAGGTTGCTCTGTCAGAAGTTTTGATTTGATTTCATAGCACTAAACTCTAAGTGGTTTCTCAAAACGACTCATTAATCAGCACTTCCTAATTAACGAAAAAAATATAAAGATAGTTCTCTCGTAAGATTTTCAGGTGATTAACAAGTCGTCTTAATAAATCGCTTACTGCTTAGTGTTAAGAATTAAATGTGATCTTATAGAGCAACCCACTTTTCACGAATGAGGTTGAGTGATACTATCAAACACATTAAAAAATGTTTATATTTCAGATATAAAACTCTATACACAGATCTGTTGCTTAAGCCTCGAGTATTTTATTATGACTATATTACGATATTTTATAATTTAAAAAATTGGAAATTTGGTTTAACGGCCACATAAATCTACTAATAATCATATATGCAGAGTGAATCACGAGGAGTTACAACCACTTACTGGGCTTGTTCCTTAATATTTTGGAGCAAATTTTGTAATACAAAGGTGGGTAGTAGTCGCAATGTTTACACAGTAATTCGAAAAATTGTAAACGCATTACGGTGAACAGCTCATGACATGTTGCTGCCCTTTTGACAATTGCTGTGAAACGCGAGTGACCTTGAACATCGTGAAGGGTGGCTGACTGTTTCACTGTGAGCTGCGTGAGTACGGCCCGTTCCTTGCTCATTTACTGTGGTTGCAGCCTTTGGTTATGAGGTGTAGTAATTGAGGTACAATGTCAAGCACATTTTCTACAGAAGAATATGTCGATGTGTTGTTTGATGCCCAACTGTAAACAATAAAGTCTTATAAAAAAATTTTGTTTTACTACTTTTCTATTTACCTTAAATTTTTTTTTCAAATTACTGTATAAGTATTGAGAATGGGGCCCATATTTATATGACATATTTTGCTCCAAATGACCTAAGGAATGAACCCTGTAAGTGGCAGTAACTACTCGTGAATCACAATGCATCTCTGCAGGATAAGTTTGAGAAACACCGAAATCCGCCTGCACATTCCATATGGAAAATTACGTCAAAAACATATGCGACATATAGTCTACGACACTTATTGAGGGCGGTACGCGCCTTTAAAGGTGGAGCTGAAACACCTGTTTATTTTAATTTGTATAGAAAGTATGTGAAATGGAACAATGGCATCCATGGTAATGTGTTGTAGTTAAACGAGTAGCAGCAACTACAGCAAAACATGTCCCTGCAATCCAATTATGTCATAGAGAAGTTAAAGGCTGCAACTATTTTGTTGCATAAAATTCTGTGATGCCAAAGCCTAATCGGGTTTCCAATGGCAGATTATTATAGAGCCGTTAATTTTAACGAAAAATATCGTGTAGTGTTATTACGCTATCACCACCGTTTACAAGGAATTCACTCACAAAGATCGCAACCATTGCCCTACTGCACCTGAAACGCACGCAACGCGCAACACACATAATGTGATCGGGTGTAGGACGGCACAACACATGCCGCTGGCCTCCAAATGTATTGAACAAGCATGGTTTGTGTGACACTAAAGTAGGTTTTATTCGTAATTTACCAATTGCCACAATGCCACGATAACAATTTTTTTGTTCGAAGATTGAATCCCATTCTTGGGTGCAGGCATAACGTTGTCACGTCCCTGGCATGTTGGTACGCGTGCGTTCGGGTAATGGAACCTACACTGACAAAGTTAGTATGGGCGGTAGGGTACGCCCAGGAAAACTACCTTCAAACTCTCGTAGAAGAACACATGTGAACCTTTAATAACACACGGAGAAGTACAGTGCTAATAATTGCGCAACACATCACTATAGGGTATTAGTAATTACAGGAGTTGTTCAAAGTGCCGACCATCAACTTCAACACGCAGGTCACAGCGTTGCTGCATGGGCCGTCTGACCCTCCCAAATGCCCCCGGCATGTGGCGGATGTTGTCACATGCATTAGCGATTCTCGCCATCTGGTCCTCTTCACTGTCGACGGGCGCATCGTACACTAACGATTAAACATGTTCCCAAACGAAAAAAAAATCGAGACGAGTCATGTCAGGCGAACGCGCAGGCCAGGCAATGGGCCCAATTCGACCAATCCAGCGGTCAGGATATGCCGCATCCAGATATGCTCGCACATCCCGGCCAACATGTGCTGGGCCACCGTCATGCTCAAACAACAGATGCATTAGCGCGTCAAGTGGGACATCCTCCAATAATTGCGGTAGTGTATGTAGTCAATTCACTGTTACTTCCAACTTTCCTAAAGCCTGCTGAAGTTCTACTTCCAGGATATTCCCCCGCCTCCTGCAAACACAGCTCAACTGAGTCTAGACAATTACACCTCCCTATTGGCGCACACTCAGTGTATTAATATTTCACATAATAAGTATTTCTTACTATCAATTACCGACCCACCTATTTACTCCCTGTCTGAAGTTCTTACGAGTGTGTGACATTTTGAGTTGCTTATTGTTTAGATGAAGTAGTGAAAAATTTTGCTCGTATGGAAATCTTTCAGATTATTACAACTTTGAAGGTTTTAACTTCATTGAAAAAACAAAACGCGATATATACGTCGTTGTTCGTATTCGTGCAGATGCAGATATATATATATATATACTGGAGAGTAAAAAAATGGGTATAAGCGTGCGTACGCAAATAACAGAGGCCACCTAAATCCCCAGACATGAATATTATTGAGCATATCTGGGATGGCTTGCAACATGCTGTTCAGAAGAGATCTCCATGCCGCCTCGCACTCCTACGAATTTGTGGGCTGCCCCGCGGGATTCATGTTGTGAAATGCCTCCTGCATACCTTCAGACATTAGTCGAGTCCATGCCACGTCGTCTTGCGGCACTTCTGCGTGCTTGTGGGGGCCGTACACGATATTAGGCAGGTGTTCCAGTTTTTTGCTTTTCAGTGTATATATAAATACACACACAGATTTTTAACGAAGTTAGCCTTACATTCGTTAAATTTACGATAAAAGCAAATAAAAAAAATTATTTACACACTAAAAACGTGTTTAAAGTGTGGCTTTTCAGGCCACGTACATTTCAATAACCATATTAACGGTTCACAAATACATTATTTACAAAACACGTAAACTTACTGTTTGTAAAATTCACAACCTCTTAAAAATTTGTTTTTCAAAGTAAAATCTTGCATGGTTACGTCGCTAAAATCACTTTTGTTCGTCACTAGCATAAGATAATGCGCAGAATCACTCAGTAAAATCAACACTGCGCACGTTTACTGAAACCAACAAATTACATTTCACTAGAAAACGGGCTACAACAGTACCTACAACCAGCTATGTTTAAAGAAAGGAACACAAATATAATTTACTACCGATAAAATATTACAACAACACCAACAAGGTACTCGTATAAACACGATGGGAAAAAAGCACATGCATAACGGCGTTCACCGGGCTAGAAACTGGAAACATGGCTAGCCATTGGTTGGAAACGTTTACTGTTCATTCGTGTCGACATGCTCTGTCATAATTGCTAAACACGTCTTTAAAATCAATTTACTAAAATTTAAAAAATATGTATAACATTGCTTTGAAACATAATTTAAACCATAAATGTTGTATGTATAATTAAAATTTAAAATTACAACTTTTAGTTCTGAGTAATATTTTCTTCCAAAGTCGTCATAAAAATAGCCAACTTAACAACATGTATCCCGCTGTAATTAATCAGCTGATACAATACTTTACGAACGAGAGCATTTAATGTTTACATAGTGTGTAGATTGGTCACATTGTCTTTCAGATTTTAACCCACTTATATGAAATGGACAATAACTAAGTGTAGAAAATTACACCAAATTAGAACGAACTGGATTCGTGTATCGGATTCGCACCCGATTTAATATTATTTTGCTAAAGAACTATTTCTTACCAGGCGTTACCAATACACCTATTTTTCCCTGTTTCTGTTAGTATTTAATTATAAATGAAATGTTATAATTTATAGGTAGAATATAATTAAAATTTCAGTTTAACTATGCATAAGGTACTTTTATGTGACCAGAAGTATACAACTTTTATAATGTGACATATTTATGAAACAATGAAACAACTAATGGGGGGTGATTTTTGAAAGGTTTCAAAGAGAGTGTGAAGAGACTATGTGGAGGGTGGTGGACGAGCACCTTCTGACCGCTCCTGNATTTTTGAAAGGTTTCAAAGAGAGTGTGAAGAGACTATGTGGAGGGTGGTGGACGAGCACCTTCTGACCGCTCCTGGAAGGAGGGGGAGGGGAGAAGACGCGAAGGAACGAACTCGGAACTCGCGTTGTAAGCGTTGATTAGGGGGAATCGGAATGCGGGGGGAAGAAAACAAAACTAAAGCGAAACCCGCCACGCCCGGAGCCGGCCGGCGCGAACGCCAGCTCACGGAATGTACTGCCCACTATCGTGTTCGGGGTCAGCGGCTCCCCGGCACCGGACTGAAGTAGCAACCTCGCCCGCGGCCGGATAATGAGAGCCCCCTCTGGGTATATATACCGGCGGAGGTCCAGCTACCAGCATCATTCGCTCCCCAGCGTCCTACAGCAGTCGACAAGTCTCCGCAGACGACAACAAAGCATCAACATGAAGGCCTGCGTAAGTACCACAGCACATGCAACTGACTTAACGACGTAGCTTGTTTCGCGCACGTGCGGTTTTCCAGCTGTTCAAAATTGAATCATATTTTGCTATTTTGCCTTTTGTAAATGTATTTCCCTTCTAAAACTCTAATCGCACAACATAACAAAACTTTGAATTTAATTGCCGGTGGTGGTGCCGCGGTGGTGTAGTGGTCAGACTATTCGCCTCCCACCTAGGCGAACCTGGTAGATTCCCGGCGGAGTCGCTCCCGGATTTTTGCTAGGGGAAATCGTGCCAGACGATGCCACTGTTCGGNAACCTGGTAGATTCCCGGCGGAGTCGCTCCCGGATTTTTGCTAGGGGAAATCGTGCCAGACGATGCCACTGTTCGGCGGGTTTTTTTTTCGGGAATCTCACTTTTCCCCCGCCCCTTCATTCCGGCACTGCTCCATACTCACCTCTATCACCCACATCGGCTCTCAAGACCTAGATGTTAAGAGCCGTCCAAATCTCTTCACTCGCTCACTCGATTCCCGGTAGTATGAAGGTGAACAGAACAGTGTGTCTTTCTAGCAAGTGGCTGTGGGCTCGATTCCGAAGTCCTCAAATTTGAGTTACTTTAAAAATCGGCACACAGTAATTCCGTGTTAATCTTTAAGAACATTACACAAAGGAAATTGAAGCTAATAATAATGTCTGTTTACTGAGCCTGTTTACCTGAATGGTTATAATCCGCAGTTTGAAGGGACGCTGACCTAGACAGCGTTGCCTTTAACTGCGGATTGTAACCATTCGGGTATAACGAAAATCATTTTGAACTAAATTACGTTATCGCACGAAGGGTGTTTTGACCGTTTAAAATGCCACCCAGTTATAAGAAAACTGGGAACCTGAATTTTTCGTTGCCATATTTAATGATGTTATAGAAATTTTAGGGCTATTCCACCTTATCGCAGGATATTATGAATCCCCATTCCCCCAAACAAGGCTAAAATGTTACAATTCTATAAAGGTCTTCGTTTAAAGCATTAGAATTTCATGGTCTAGTAGTACATGAATAAATAGAACATATAATAATTTATCAAATAATATTATCAACCCATTAATGAGAACCCAGAATTAACATTTTCACGTTAATCTAATGCGACAGCAAGAGTGGAGTCAAAACATACAATTTCAAGGTACAATTTTCTTCGTATGTTTGATTGTTGAGAAATAATTTTATCTAAAATTTACATCATATGATGTATCGAAATTTCTTTCATCCTCGTGTTTACCAAGCATGCATCACGCATTATCTTTACACTGATATTTGTGTAAAATAGTTAATTTGATATAAATACTTGGATATGAACTGCACGGAGAGATACACATGTCATACGGGCTCCAATATAATTAGTAATATTGTCGTCTTTGGTATTTTTGTTAATAAACTTTTGACATAAACCCCAAACTTAGACTCACAGTGTTAGGCCTATATTTATCGTACTGTGTGCAGATGGTCCAAACTACTCTAAGATACAATTGCATGATTTGAAAAAAGGCGTGTGGGGAAAGTAAAGTGGGATGTGATGACTGTTTCAGATCGCTGTTGTTCTCTTCGCCCTGGTCGCCGTGTCTATGGCCGCCGAGCCAGAGGCCAAGGAGAACCTGAAGGGCTCCGAGGCCGTCTACCTGGCCTCGCCCTACTCCTACGCCTATGGCTCGCCTCTCGCCTACGGATCCGCCGCCTATCACGTGCCTGCTGCTGTCCCAGCCGTCTACCCCCACGCCTTCGCCCCAGCAGCCGTTCGCGCCTACCCCTACCTGCGCTAGAGGGGAGGCCCCGCCCACCNGTTTCAGATCGCTGTTGTTCTCTTCGCCCTGGTCGCCGTGTCTATGGCCGCCGAGCCAGAGGCCAAGGAGAACCTGAAGGGCTCCGAGGCCGTCTACCTGGCCTCGCCCTACTCCTACGCCTATGGCTCGCCTCTCGCCTACGGATCCGCCGCCTATCACGTGCCTGCTGCTGTCCCAGCCGTCTACCCCCACGCCTTCGCCCCAGCAGCCGTTCGCGCCTACCCCTACCTGCGCTAGAGGGTGGCCCCGCCCACCTGGTGACGCCTCTCAGCCCCGCCCACTGGACCATGACTAAGGCTACAAGCTGCAACACCCTTAAGAACCAGAACTGCTGCTTGGCTTCCACTCATCGAGAATTACTTCATTTAAAGTGAAAAACATTACTGTACTATTTCATTCATTTTTATTTTAGAAATAAATCATTTCCGTTACTTCACAAAATGCCTACGTTTTGTTATTTAACATAAATTTTTTTTTAATATATCTCCATATAATCCTTACACTTCCCTTATAAACAATACCTTTTTTAGCATCTGATAAAAGTTACAAGTTAATTTTCTGCAGGCAGGTTTTTAATCACAGTGTTGAATATTTCTAAGTGTTGAGCAGTATTACGGTTATATCATTTAAAAGCAGATCTAATTTTACTGATACTCGCTGCTTTTAAAAGAATATTCTAGACCTTATTTATAGATAATTAAATGAAAAATATCTTAGCCAGTATTTAAACAAACATTGAATAAATAACTTAAATATTTAAAGACATTTACATTGCAATTAAAAAAAAACCAACGTTAACGGAAAATCATAACGTTTATTCAGCAAGATTAACGTATCCATAAGATGGCAAATGAATAACTTATCTAGAAATAAAGAATAATTTTTGTATGTTTCACTCCATACATGTAAGCCAGTAACATGAAAATATTTTGTAACAGCTTCTATTTTTACATTACGAAGGACACCGATGTGTTCCAACTGGCTATGGGTGCGTCGGATGAAAGTAAGATGCAGCAAGGATGTCTGTAGAGCGCATGCTAGAAGATACTTCACTTTGATACAATGCTAACTTAAACTATATCACTAACCTATGTTGAACAGAAATTATACTGCACGCAGTTCTCTGTGGCTTTTCATTTCTTAACTTGATATAACGAGATTAAGTTAAGAAATTGTTAACGATTAAGAGACCATTGGTCTCACCTGNAACCTGGTAGATTCCCGGCGGAGTCGCTCCCGGATTTTTGCTAGGGGAAATCGTGCCAGACGATGCCACTGTTCGGAGGGGTTTTTTTTTCGGGAATCTCACTTTTCCCCCGCCCCTTCATTCCGGCACTGCTCCATACTCACCTCAATCACCCACATCGGCTCTCAAGACCTCGATGTTAAGAGCCGTCCAAATCTCTTCACTCGCTCACTCGATTCCCGGTAGTATGAAGGTGACCAGAACAACGTGTCTTTCTAGCAAGTGGCTGTGGGCTCGATTCCTAAGTCCTCAAATTTGAGTTACTTTAAAAATCGGCACACAGTAATTCCGTGTTAATCTTTAAGAACATTACATAAAGGAAATTGAAGCTAATAATAATGACTGTTTACTGAGCCAGTTTACCTGAATGGTTATAATCCGCAGTTTAAAGGGACGCTGACCTAGACAGCGTTCCCATTAACAGCGGATTGTAACTATTCGGGTAACTCGAAAATCCCTTTTAACTATATTACGTTATCGCACGAAGGGTGTTTTGACCGTAAAAAACGCTGCCCAGTTATGAGAAAACTGGGAACTTGAATTTTTCGTTGCCATATTTAATGATGTTATAGAAATTTTAGGGCTATTCCGCTTTATCGCAGGATATTATGAACCCCCATTCCCCCAAACAAGGCTAAAATGTTACAATTCTATAAAGGTCTTCGTTTAAAGCATTAGAATTTCATGGTCTAGTAGTACATGAATAAATAGAACATATAATAATTTATCAAATAATATTATCATCCCATTAATGAGAGCCCAGAATTAACATTTTCACGTTAAGCTAATGCGACAGCAAGAGTGGAGTCAATAAATACAATTTCAAGGTACCATTTTCTTCGTATGTTCCTTTGTTGAGAAATAAATATATTTAAAACTCACGCGCATTTGATGTATCGAAATTCTTTTATTCTATTTTTTACCAGGCATGCATCACGCATTATCTTTACACTGAAATGTATTGTGATTTAGTTAATTTTATATAAATACTTGGATTTGTGCTCCACGGAGAGATACACATGTGATACGGGCTTGAATATAATTAGGAATATTGTCATCTTTCGTATTTTTGTTCATAGACTTGTGACATAAACCCCAAACTTAGACTTACAGTGTTAGGCCTATATTTATCGTACTGTGTGCAGATGGTCCAAACTACTCTAAGATACAATGGCATGATTTGAAAAAAGGTGTGTGGAAAGTAAAGTGGGATGGGATGACTGTTGCAGATCGCTGTGGTTCTCTTCGCCCTGGTCGCCGTGTCTATGGCCGCCGAGCCAGAGGCCAAGGAGAACCTGAAGGGCTCCGAGGCCGTCTACCTGGCCTCGCCCTACTCCTACGCCTATGGCTCGCCTCTCGCCTACGGATCCGCCGCCTATCACGTGCCTGCTGCTGTCCCAGCCGTCTACCCCCACGCCTTCGCCCCAGCAGCCGTTCGCGCCTACCCCTACCTGCGCTAGAGGGGAGGCCCCGCCCACCTGGTGACGCCCCTCAGCCCCGCCCACTGGACCATGACTAAGGCTACAAGCTGCAACACCCTTAAGAACCAGAGCTACCGCTCGGCTTCCACTCATCGAGAATTACTTCATTTTAAGTGATAAATATTACTGTACTATTTCATTCATTTTTCTCTTAGAAATAAATCATTTCCGTTACTTCCCAAAATGCCTACGTTTTGTTATTTAACATCCAACAAAAAGTTTTAAATATATCTTCATATAATGTAAGCAGATCCTTACACTTCCCCTTACCTTTTTCAGCATCTGATGATAGTTAGTAGTTAATTTTCTGCAGGTACGTTTTTAATCACAGTGTTGAATATTTCTAAATGTTGAGCAGTATGTGAGGTTATGTAATTTAAAAGCAGGTCTACCTTTACTGATACTCGCTGATTTTAAAAGAATATTCTAGACCTTATTTATAGATAATTTAATGAAAAATATCTTAGATAGTGTTTAAACAAATATTGAATAAATAACTGAAATATTTAAAGACATTTAGCATTGCATTTTAAAAAGAACCAACGTTAACTGAAAATTATAACATTTACTCAGCAAGATAAACATATCCATAAGATGGCCAATGAATAACTTATTTAAAAATAAAAAACGATTTTTGTATGTTTCACTCCTTACATGTAAGCCAGTAACATAAAAATATTTTGTAACAGCTTCAAGTTTGACATTACGAAGGACACTGATGTGTTCCAACTGGCTGTGGGTGCGTCGGATGAAAGTAAGATGAAGCAAGGATGTCTGTAGAGTGCACGCTAGAAGATACTTCACTTTGTTACAATGCTAACTTAGACTACATCACTAACCTATGTTGGTCAGAAATTATACTGCACGCAGTTCTCTGTGGCATTTAATTTCTTAATTTCATATAACGAGATTTAGTTAAGAAATTGTTAACTATTTTTTTAAGAGACCAGTGGTTTCTCCTGCACTATTCTACATTCTTGACTTCTGTCAGGCATGTTCAACCAATATTCACGGCAAAATTCCAGTGCACCTGTTACTACGTTGAAATCTCCTTGCATTCGTAAGACCTGCGATATATATATATATATATATATATAAATCAGTCTTGTGTTTTTTACAATCCGCTCACAAACAGTTCTAAGCAAAAACTTAGCATGGACGCCTAACCCGAGTCTCTAACTAAACACTTCTTGTTCTGTAAGCTGTGTCCCATCCGACTACGTCAAGAATGTTAACGTCCATGAAATAATTTTATTAATAATTTGCTGTAATTTTTTTCAGTACCAGCAAAAATAACACAAATAAGTTATTGTCAATTCTATGTATTTTTCTTAATTCTGCTATGAACGAGATTACATTTTCTTGAGTCCATAACAATTGATTTTTATAAATAACTTAAAGAACTTCACCAAACATAGTGCTTGCTATATTGTATCGAAACCCCAATTTTTGAGCTTATTCGTGGTATAATTTGGCGGCATATTTGTAAAGTCTCATTTGTGTTTGCGAATTTTCTGTAATTTTTTATTTTTAGTATTATTACAGTACATATTTATCGAGATGCGGACGAAACGTTCTCAACTAAAATGATGCTGCTTGAAGAAGAATTTTCGTACAGCATACCTCAGCATCTTCAAATATATCAATACCCATAACCCCTATACATTAAAATAACATTGCTATAAAGAAGTTAAGAAATTAAATGACTAGTTTTGAAACCTAGAGTTAAAATCCAGTTTCTATATGTAAAGAGAAAAACTACCTAATTTAAAAACGAACTTTTTTTTTCCAGAAATATGGATATCGATTAAAAATGCGCATTTAATGTAAATAGCCGTGAAAATAAACTAGTTAGTGTTTTTTTACAATACTTTTGTGCAATGTTTCTAATTAACTTCGTTACTTTAAGCATTTTTTATTTTATAAATTATCTCCTTTCCTTTTCCCTGGTGGTATCAAGGCAAGAACATAGTCGTTTCAGCATAGTGAACTGTATTTCCTCCACCATATACGTACAAAAAATAAAAGTTAAAGAGAAACCTTGAAAATTGCTTACTCCCAGAAAACTACGCGCATGCCCATTTTCTGTAATGCTGTTTTTATTTCGTACGAAAATCCTTGTGCGCCTTACATTATATGCAACGCCACACAGTACAGCAGATACGCGGTACAGCATATCCAGAGTTCAAAAGTGTTTTACTACGCCTCACAGTGAAATCCCATGTTGTGCGTCGTCGTATTTCATCCGCTGTCATGAGCTGGGGAATTCTTTATGCAATGGCCCTGTACTTTTAGTACATTTATAGTTATTACGGACATGGTCATATACTTCAATTCTTTTTGTTTTTACAATGCTGTGAATTATATTTGCCCCATCTAAACCGGCAGGTACTTTCCGTCACAATTGAGAGTAAAGTAATCTTAAAATATAATATCGGCATATTTTAAAATTGGTAAATACTAGATGTTTCGTATAAAATGGGCAGGGTAGTTAATGACGGTGTTTTTTCAGGAGGAAAGTTTTTATAGCAATGTGGGCTCAGCAAACAGGGATTGATTTTACTTAAGGTTATGTGGCAGTTTTAAAGTCGTCACACGTTAGCTTGGAACACTAAAATTCTGTTCTCAAATATCAATATTGTCTCCTTGGCTACGCTTTCAAAATCAGTTAAATGAGGCTGTTCAGTGGTAGATACCTAGCTTTTGTCATAGCAGGTAAATAATTGTTTTTGGAGAAATTGTTTACAACAAAATGCTAACCAATAAATGTGGAACGTCACCTAACAACTATATATTTCGAAGGCTTTCAGACGCTAACAGATTATCCTGAGGATGTTTCAAAACTATAGACATATAAAGCAGTTAAATTTTAACATAAACTTCTCGGTGTTACGTAATTAATTAATTATTACTAACGTTTGACCACTTAAAAAACTACTTAATATTGACCATTCGTTAAATGCTATCATTTTACATGAATGCGAAATCTACTAAACTGTCAATATATGTAGGGAAGAAAACTATAGTCTCACTACACAATAATCAATTAGACCAACCCCCGCCTGAAACAAAGGGGCTTTGAATTTATGTCGACAATTAATTATATTCAAAGTTAGCTTCTATTTAAAACGCGAGTGAATAGAATGTAATGATTCCGCGCTCCAAGATTTTATACTGAATGATTAACAGGATCTTCTTACCAGAATTTTGTTGAAACCATGCTTTGTACAAAAAAATAGCAAAATTCAAATTTCCCATTACCTAATTACCAAACTCCCTGCCTCATACGGAATGTCTAAATACGTTAAAGCCCTACTTGAAATATTTAAAAGTATACTTTCTGTTGCAAGCAGACAAGAGCTCCTTCGGGGATCCAAACCTCAATTTATTGGGATTTTGCTGTTTTGTAGATGGAATAGTGTATTAAGCAGTTGTTCTAGTGCGTATAAATCAAAACTTTTATGAATGAAAAAGTAATAGGCTACACCGGGAAGTGCACTCCTACTTACCGTAATAAGGTTCATAACTACTAAAGTTTTTGAAATGCAAAGAGTATGTTCAAGGACTGTTATTAATTATATTAAAGTTTGTGGCATTTATAGCGAAGCAACGCTTTCCAAAGTATTTGAGGAACAGGTCTAAACAAATTGACACTACTATCATATTTCTGAATTTCACTAAAAGTTTTCATTTGAACTTTGTCTTTTTGTAGAAAAAAAAAGAAAAAAAAGTTTTTCTGAAAGTGGTTTTTTATATAATTTATTAATAAAGAACGGAAGATTTTCCATGCGCTGACAGTTTCTTGATCTGCCTTATCAAAATGGCTCAGGCACACATGTGGGCTGCAAACCAAATTCGGTACAGTCCCCCGATCTTTTAACATTAAACTTGATCGACTGTCATGACCCGTTCCAGTTCCCATCTCCTAAGACGAGATAACTGGACAAGCAGGGCAGTCCAGTTTAAGGTTTTGGATCATTTTTGTACCGTTTATACAAACGTTTCAAAATATTATATAAAAATTATTCCAAAAAGGTTTTCAAGTTTTTCTATGAAATTGGCATAATTTTGTGCATTTTTCTCTGTGTTTCAGAAACGATTAATCAAAATATGAGGTAAGCTATTTTTTTTCCAACAAATGAATCAAGATAATATTTAGGTATTTTACCTGAACCAATAAAAGTAAAAAAAAAAAAAACATATGATACGTTTTAACAACTATGATGATTTATAATTTTATTAATCTAAAATTTGTTGATATTAGAGTTTAAGATCACGCGTTTGCTTGATTATACTTTATTTTTAAAAGGCATTATAACCAAACATGCAGGTATTTCTTTGAATAAAGATAAAATATTTTTCTACTAAAATGGCTTATGCTTTTTGATTTAAGCGGAACATACCAGCGCAAAAACTTATATTTAAATGGTACACTTGAACATTGAAGTTATTTACGACAGATAAATTATTAAGTGTACAGCAAGCACACTGAGAAAATGACGTACTATTTGGTAATTAATTTCCTTTTTATTTAGAAAGTTCTTGCTTAAATAGAGAAATGTTTAACTTCTCTTTCTTAAAACATAAGCACACTTTCTCCTGGACCAAACAATGCACTTAAATGTAACTGGTTAGGGTAAATCCTGGTTTGTCGTTTTAACATCATCAACATGGTTCAGAACACGTAATCATTTTGTCAATCCCTATAATTTTTTTATTTTTTTTTATGTTTGTAAACATTTGGTTGTTAAAATATCTTCCTTCATTAAATACGCGTAGGTTACTCTGTCAGAAGTTTTGATTTGATTTCATAACACTAAACTGTAAGTGGTTTCTCAAAACGACTCATTAATCAGCACTTCTCAACTAACGAAAAAAATAAAAGACAGTCCTCTCGTAAGATTTTCGGGTGAGACGAGGCATACACGCGTCGTTTCCAAACACTTTGCCCTTGCTCCTCCTCATGTGGCGCGTGTTACGTACCTGCTGGCCGATGCATGTTCAGTTTTCCAACATGTTGCATGCGTTTCTCGAGAACCGCTTACCTGTAAGTGTTGGCGAGCCGCGGATTTGCAGTAGTCAGAGTACTCGCCTCACGCTAAGGCCAATCCGGCTCGATTCCCGGTGGAGCTAACCCGGATTTCTGCATGTGGGAAACGTGGCGGACGTTTCCGTTGGCGGGCGGGTTTTCTCGAGTGACTCCCACATTCCTCCGTTGCTCCACCTTCACCTCGTTTCCTCCCCACCGGCTCTCAAACCCCCAATGTTAATCGCCGNGCCTCACGCTAAGGCCAATCCGGCTCGATTCCCGGTGGAGCTAACCCGGATTTCTGCATGTGGGAAACGTGGCGGAAGTTTCCGTTGGCGGGCGGGTTTTCTCGAGTGACCCCCACATTCCTCCGTTGCTCCACCTTCACCTCGTTTCCTCCCCACCGGCTCTCAAACCCCCAATGTTAATCGCCGACTACACCCTCTCAATGCAACTGTAAGTGTTCCGACAAAACGAACTTCTTTATTAATTTATACGTGCTGATTAACAAGTCGTCTTAACAAATTGCTTACTGCTTAGTGTCAAGAATTAAATATGATCTTATAGATTTTAACGGATGAGGTTGAGTGCTACTATCAACTACATTAAAAAATGTTTATATTTCAGATGTAATACTCTATCCACAGATCTGTTACTTGAGCCTCGAGTATTTTATTATGACTTTATTACGATATTTTATAATTTAAAAAATTGGAAATTTGGTTTAACGGCCACATAAATATACTAATAATCACATATACAGAGTGAATCGTGAGGAGTTACCACCACTTACAGGGCTTGTTCCTTAAATATTTTGGAGCAAATTATGTAATACAACGTGGGTAGTAGTCGCAATGTTTATACAGTAATTGGAAAAATTGTAAACGCATTACAGTGAACAGCTCATGACATGTTGCTGCACTTTTGACCATTGCTGTGAACAGCGAGTGACCTTGACCATCGTGAAGTGTGGCTGACTGTTTCACTATGAGCTGCGTGAGTACGGCCCGTTCCTTGCTCATTTACTGTGGTTGCAGCCTTTGGTTGTGAGATGTCGTAACTGTGGTACAATGCCAAGCACATTTTCTACAGAAGAATATGCCGATGTGTTGTTTGATGCCCAACTGTAAACAATAAAGTCTGATCAAAAAAAAAATATTTTTACTTCTAAAATGGTTAAACTTTTCTGTTCGCCTTTAACATTTTTCAAATTACTGTATAAGTATTGAGAATGGAGCCCATATTTATATGACATATTTTGCTCCAAATGTCTTAAGGAATGAACCCTGTAAGTGGCAGTAACTACTCGCGAATCACAATGTATCTCTGCAGGATAAGTTTTAGAAACACCGAACTCCGCCTGCACATTCCATATGGAAAATTACGTCAAAAACATATATGCGACATATGGTCTACGATGCTTCTTGAGGGCGGTAGCAGAAACACATGCTTATTTTAATTTGTATAGAAAGTATGTGAAATGGAACAATGGCAACCATAGTAATGTGTATGCAGTTAAACGAGCAGCCGCAACTACAGCAATAATTTTTTCTAGAAGTACATGAAGGAAATATAATGTTTGATTTTCATACAGATGGCAGAGCACACCCACCCCGGTACACCAACCAACAGACAGCTGATTCCCACCTCTGCATTTAATTGGCTATTTAGTCGGCCCCCAAACAACTACCCCTCCAACGAACCACTAACTTCACGTCACACTCGACTCTCCCTCCCCTCACATTCCACATTATTTACCTGATATATGGCTCGGGTGCTGGTGGATGGTGCCTCTTCAATGGAAGCGACGACCTTCTCGTCAAGCTGTGACGCACGCACACGTCGTCAGCGCCGAGAATAGTGTTTCCGTTCGGCGACTGTTCCTGTATCCCGCCGGAGCTGCTGGTCAATGGCAGCTAAGGTGGAGCGGCGTGGTACCTGCCTCCTGGGATACAAAGCTGCGTGCATGCCGCACGCCTTCCGGCCGCATCTGTGAGCTGCGCCGTACACTAGGTGCATCTCCGCCAGTTCCGCCGATGATTCATGTTGCCACAAAGACACACGACCAACTGTACACCTGGTAGATGGCGGTAGCGGTCCCTCTGCAGTGTTACTGCTTACTTAGGCCTTTGTGAGCGCCAAGCGAGTGTGTGCTGTAGCAGTCAAATGGGCACACCAGCAGGTTCACGACCTTGGCGTACACACGGGTAAAGGCTTTTCACAGTAACTTGAGCGCTTTTTAAAGCCCTGCTTAACATATACTCTAACACGCATTGTGTATTCTTCCCACATATGTACAATTAACATTGCCATGGATCTGGTCACTTAATTCATGCGTTAGTCACCTGAAATTCTATAATTATTAGAAAATAAATATTTAACTAAAATGCCAAATATAATACTTCGATGTACTAAAAAAAAAGCAAAATAAGTCATTTGAGTGTTCACAAATGCTAACTGACGTTAAGAAGCGGGACTGCTTACTACCTCTCCATTACTGCCAACTTTACCGGGCGTATACCAGCCAGTGTGCCCGTTGAAATACATGCACGTAGGATAGTGACATTTTTCGTAGATTAATTTCATAAGTTCTCAGATAACCGAGATCAGTCTATTTGCTACTGCCTTGTAGTTCCGGCTGCCCACCCGTCAGGCGTGACAAAACAACGTGTGTTGCGTGTTGCGTGCGTGCCAGACGCAGTAACGCAACGATTGCGACATTTATGCACGAATTCCTCGCAAACGGCGGCGTATAGCGTGTTAACACGAGACGACCTTTTCACTTAACTTTAACATGCTCTTTAATACTCTGTTATTGTAAACCAGATTTTGCTTCGGTATCACAGAATTTTATGCGGCAACAGGTTTGCAACCCGTAATTTCGCTATGACATAATTTAATGACAGTGACCGGTTTTGCTGTGGTTCCTGCTATTTGTTCAACTACACATTATCATTGACGGTATGGTTGCATTTCAAACACTTTCTGTAAAGTTTACAATAAACAGTTGTTCAGCTCCACCTTCAACGGAGCGTACCGCCCTTAGGAAGCATCGGAGACCATACGTCGCATATATATTTTCGACGTAATTTTTATAACGAATATGCAAGCGCAGGCTCTCAGTGTTTTTTCATACTCATCCTCTATATATGTGTGTGTGTGTGTGTGTGTGTGTGTGTGTGTGTAGGAGTACGTTTGTGCAATTAAGGCTCGGCTTTACCCCTTTTGCAGAAATTCTTCGTTTTCGCGTCAAAATTTCGGATTCATAGTAATTACCGAAAATGTACGATTATAGACAGTTTACGTTTTACGAGTTGTTTCATAATTTAGTGCGTAATTTTAATCGTGTGTTATCTGCTTTCTATAAAAAGTCGGGAAAATATTAATAAAAATATATTTTTTCTCCACTTTTTTACAACAAACAGATGACACACAATTACAATTACCCACAAAAATATTAAGCAACTCGGAAAATGTAAATTTTCTATAATCTTACATTGTCAGTTATTACTGGGAATCCAAAATGATGACGCTAAAACGAAGAATTTCTGCAACAGGGATGAAGCCAAGTCTTAACCTGGCAACTTGCCGGAGATTGGTGGTGTTGTATGCTTGTGCGTAAGGTTGATATCATGACATTTTCTTACAAAATAGTCCCTATACTTATGTGCCTTCCATTCTCTATTAATAATGCAAAATATGAATATCACATTTGTCTTCCTGCCCTTGGAACCTTTCACGGTCGGTAATTTTTTTTCCGCGATATTTTCATTCCCTATTTTCTAGCCCAGAGCTCTGAATACTTATTTGTAATACATTTTCAGAACCGGTTGACTGAAATTATTTTTGGCGGATCGCTTTCTCTTTCTATAGATGACGTTTCTGTGAGCCATCTAACCACTTTTCATTTTTCCTTGCAAACCCGTCTCGAAAGTTTAACTGCTTATAATTCCCTAAGCATAAAACCAAGGTGCTTTTTAACATAATATGCGCTTTCCCCCCACTTACACATCCTGTCAGTAGTCTTCTTTCCTCGCAGTTCGTCACTTTGTTTGTTTGCCCACCCCCTCCACTAAATACAGTTCCCTTGCGTTTTTTTATACGTAATAGTACGTGGTTTTTTATTTGGCGTATTCCCTTCGCTTCCAACTCTGTCTACACATGACTATTATTTATGCCAAAAATTCACTAGCCCAGCAACTTAACTACATTTCTTTATCCGAGGTGGCCGAAAACTCACATTCAAATATCTCGGTTCTATTTCCCCACACGTGAATTAGACTTGGTACAAGTAAACAACTCGTCTTCCTTTCCACTCCAAAAGTGAACAAAAATTCAAATTCGAAACACATTTTATGCGTTGATATCGTTCCTGGTATCGGAATGCATCTCGAACAAATTTGTTTAGTTTGGAGTGGCCGAAATATAAATTTAAAACATATCTTATGTCTTTTCAGCTAAAGTTATTATATATTTGATGCTTCACATAGGCACACAACACGAAAGTTTTTCACAACCTAAAGGAATCGGTGATACATATTCCAATACATCGGGCACTTTTGAGCTACTGTAAATGGGACTTGTATCTTAGGTACAGAACTGGGCCAGAAATTCAAATTCACGTTTATCGGACGTATTTTCAGCTCCTGCGATGGAACTTTAATTGGCACACAACTCCGCAATCTCTATTCTTCCAAGGTGGCCAAAATTTACATTTAAAATATTTTTAATATCGATCCAGCAACAGTAGTGGATCTTGCCACATGTATAGAGCTCAATAACATTTCCTCATCTCAGGTGGCTGAATATTTTAATTCCAATCATTGTTACCTAACAGTTACTTCGATGAAACTTGTCAAAACCACTGGCCAAAGTTTCTTTATCTGAAGTGGGCGAAAATCCAAATTAAAATGTCGCGTACACGTTTGAGTAAAATTTGACCGGACTAGGCTTGGTTACACAATTCAACATATTTTATACTTGAACCAAGTTTCTTCAATGTATCTCATACTATAATTTAGACTTTTTCACTATCAAGGCCCAAGAGTATGTGTTTGATCTTTTTTTTTATTTAAAATTTTTAATATTTGTGCGAAGACAGTTTTTCGAGTATTGTTAATGAGAGAATTTTCGTGTAAAAAACCAGCCAGGACATTGGAAATATAATTTTTATCACTAATATCTCGTGAACATCAGTTTATAATTTCGAAACATATGTGCAGATTGACATCAGATCTTGACATAATTGTCATTTCACTTGTTTTCATATTTCAACGACAGAACTCGTAGTTTTACCAAGACATAAGAATATGAGATTCTTGTCGATTTTCTTTCGACCTGGAGCTCCAAAACATTATGGAACAATTTCCGTCCACACGCCGATATAAACTTAATAGTAATACTAGGTCTTCAACTTGAAATATTTACCTATATATATTTGCCTCTATTCTTGCAGGAATAAATTTAAACACAGCCAATAAAATAAAAAGAAAGTGTTCATATCCTGCCCAGAAAGTGTTACAAAAGCAAGGCTGCAGACACCCACTGGCTCGTCACCGATGTCTCTCTTCTAAGTTTCGCTCGGTAACTGCGAACGTCGTTACGAACTGACTGTCTCGCAACCGACGGAACTACTCGTCTGTATGAGGACGGTATTTATAACTGTTTGTAGATTATTTAGCAGAGAGGCACATTCGGCCAATTTGGCGTAATTATTTTCTCTACTTCTAACTAGTCGAGCGGTAGTGTGTGTATGCACACGTTCGACAACGTACAAACAAAATATTACAGGAATCACTTGTTTTAAAATTGCACGAGTGTGTTGGAAAAACTTTATACACACAAAAATATGCTTAATATTTTGCACCCCTTGAATACTAGTATATGATTACAACAAAAAATGTGGTTTACAACAAAAAAATATATTTTGTTTTGCAGGGAGTGTTAGAAACTGTAGTTTGTGGCCATGTTGAACTCTGGGACTTTTTTTCTTCTTGAGATGTCGATGTTTGCGAGTTACGGCCGCGGTAGTTTGCTTTGTTGATTATTTGTGTTTGTGTAAAAGAAAATATTTCGCCAAGGCTGAGTTCTGAAAAGTTAGCAACTTTTAATTATAGGTTTCACTTGAAACTATCCTGACTAACAAACAAGCAAATGTAAACGTCTTAATGTGGGCATTTTAATATTCATAACCTTTCTGTCCGCAGAAGTTTTCCGTATAGTATACTGTAAGCCGTTCAATGTGATAATTTCTAATCAATATAAAATCAATAAGACTGGCTGGTTTACTGGCGTCATCATCTTTTTCTTTCGTAGTTAAATTAGTTGCTTAACAGAATTTTGCCAATANAGACTGGCTGGTTTACTGGCGTCATCATCTTTTTCTTTCGTAGTTAAATTAGTTGCTTAACAGAATTTTGCCAATATCTTACTTCATAGACACTGAATTTGGTGTGAATTAAACAGCTTTCTATCACTTTTTGCTACATATGAAACTTACAAGTAAGAAAATGAAAGCGAACATGACATAGATTACCAAGCTTGGTAGCACAATGATAAGATACTCGACTTGCATTCGGAGGTATTCGGTGCTCATACAAAGTCCAGTTATTCTAATTTCTGTTTTCCGGGATTTTCCGAAAAACTCCAGGCGGATTCTGGGATGGTTCCTTAATACAGGCCNGTTATTCTAATTTCTGTTTTCCGGGATTTTCCGAAAAACTCCAGGCGGATTCTGGGATGGTTCCTTAATACAGGCCTTGGCAGATTCCTTCCCATTTTCAAGACACTGTTCCCTTACTAAGTCCTTGTGCTGTTCAGGGTAACTTAAAAACACATAAGTTGGTTTTGAATACGTCTATAAACCTCCAGTGTAGAAAATATTCATTTTGTACAAAGGGCACATATTAAGTCTAGACGTTGATTTTTTAGAGTATTAGTGTTGTTAATTTTGGTTTCAAAATTAGTTTTAAAATTANGTTATTCTAATTTCTGTTTTCCGGGATTTTCCGAAAAACTCCAGGCGGATTCTGGGATGGTTCCTTAATACAGGCCCTGGCATATTCCTTCCCATTTTCAAGACACTGTTCCCTTACTAAGTCCTTGTGCTATTCAGGGTAACTTAAAAACACATAAGTTGGTTTTGAATACGTCTATAAACCTCCGGTGTAGAAAATATTCATTTTGTACAAAGGTCACATATTAAGTCTAGACGTTGATTTTTTAGAGTATTAGTGTTGTTAACTTTGGTTTCAAAATTAGTCTTAAAATTATTGAACCACGCAAATTTTATTAACCCCTTCTTTCTGGAAAATTAATGAAAAGGAATTTTGTCACTTTTTGGCTATATATATATATATATATAATTATATTCGCAGAGTATATCACGACGTTTTATTATTCAATTTGAAATGTTATTGATCCAGNCGCAGAGTATATCACGACGTTTTATTATTCAATTTGAAATGTTATTGATCCAGGTTGAAACATTTCAAACTATAGGCTATTAGGGCCCAAAATACAAACGTACACATCTTGTAAGTTATAAACACTGGCATGTGTACATTATTTACAAATTGACAGATACTGACCTTTACAAAATTTTGTTACTGCATTGCAACCCAATCGCATTTCACATATTTTAACGAAATAAAAAAACAGCGAGGAGAGTTTCAAACTCCAAACCAAAAACCAGTTGGATTAGGAAGCAAGTAACGTTACCATTGCCCATCCCACCACAAAGTAAAGTTTTTAACGCTTATTCGTTACGTATATGTATGTGTTGGAAAATTAGAACTCCGCACAACACAAATATGTGATACATTAACTTCGTACTACACAGCATTCCTCTCCGTTTCATTCAAGTATTCGGTAACATTTAATAACGACGCACGCCATATCGATATAAACTACAAACTGTTAGCCTGCCTACAGCTTGTGAGCAGTTGATGCGTTCCGACTCCATTTATACCAACTCGCGATGTCAAGCAACATTCGTTTCAAGCTTAGAATGCCGGAAAGTCATATGGAGCTGATATTGTAAAGGAACTATTTTTTTTTCGTCGGAAGGAGAGTGGAGAGATTTGGGCAGCTCTTAACATCGGGGTCTTTAGAGGGTGGAGCGAGGTGAGTATGGAGTGGTGCCGGAATGCAAGGGCGGGGGAAACGGGAGATCTCCGCGAAAACCCGCCGTCAGCGTCGTCGTCGAAAGGATAAATTTATAAAAACCTTCCTGGTATGCTCATTAAATGAATTATTCCGTTAAGAAGTGTAACCGTTTGCCAGCGGCCGAGTTAAAATCTTTGAGCTGATTGAAGAATTATTTTTGACTAATTTGGATAACGAAAATTCCACATTAGCCGAATAGTTAAGGGATACGTTTGTGTTGCAGCTAGCTTATGATGCAGTCACATGTATGAATTTCAATGATATAAACGAATCAGTCTGAAGATATCTAGAAAATTTGGTATCTAACACTTATAATGTTAGTATTATAAGGAATATATGTTTGTGTATACTTATATACAAAAGATGTAAACGTATATTTGTTACTCTGCATAATACGACTGTTTCAAAAGTTACTGGTAAATTGTAACATTTTGTCATTAATCACTTCAAGAATTAAAATTTAAAATTATTTTCAATTATTTATTAAATCTATAGTATAGGAAGTCATTATACTAATTTTTTTCTGAAGTACCTAATGAGCTGTATGTGAGAGCTGAAAGATATAAATTCATTAATATACACTCTGATTATACTTTAAAGGTGAGTGGGATGAGGGGCACATAACAGGACATTTGAATTATAATGGCTCCACAGAACTAATAAATGTAATAAATGTTTTTGTCGTATTTTTACTCAACGTTTACAAAAGTGCGTCTTCACAACAACTATTTACAATAAATTAAAATAACGTTAATAAAGTATTGCAGAATTGTTTTTGTCTTATTTGTCACACACAGTTTTTACGGGTTTATACCATTTTCGCTACACAAAAAATGCTATAACAATCGAGTTAAAATTTTTCACAGAATCATATATATTTATATTATGTGATATTTTATTTTATTCTTCTTATTTAAATTTTTAAAGTAAGGTAATTTCTACAACAATAAAGCAAAAACTCTAAATAACAACTTAATATTTTCAACAAATTAAAATCTTTATATTCTTACATTACATGTTTATTTAGTGTCGATTTGTAATCGGCACACTGTAATAAGAGCAAGTAACGGTCTAGAGTGCTGGGAAGTTATTTAGCAATGTGTGCCTCGAAGTGAAAAATGGTGGAAATCCCTGAGGTTGTCAGCTTTTATACTACGTCCCTGAAAGTAATTTATTTGCTTTAATTAAAAGACGTTTAAAACTTATATTGAGAGATGATAATTATTTTTAACATCCTTAAGCCTAACTATTTAAGGGGCTGTAAAACCTGGTTTGTTCTTCTCTATAATAATGTCATCAGTATCTGTTTAATAGGAATGTGAGGTGGCAAAAAATAGTTCACGATTGCTAGAAGGTGACCATTGAATGCAACTAATTTGAACTCCTGCATTAACGTCTTTTAACAGGATATGGCGGGATGGGGATAACATATGTAGACGTTCAGAGTAAGGGAATAAATACGNGGTTGAAACATTTCAAACTATAGGCTATTAGGGCCCAAAATACAAACGTACACATCTTGTAAGTTATAAACACTGGTATGTGTACATTATTTACAAATTGACGGATACTGACCTTTAAAAAATTTTGTTACTGCATTGCAACACAATCGCATTTCACATATTTTAACGAAATAAAAAACCGCGGGGAGAGTTTCAAACTCCAAACCAAAAACCAGTTGGATTAGGAAGCAAGTAACGTAACCATTGCCCATCCAACCACAAAGTAAAGTTTTTAACGCTTATTCGTTATGTATATGTATGTGTAGGAAAATTAGAACTCCGCACAACACAAATATGTGATACATTAACTTCGTACTACACAGCATTCCTTTCCGTTTCATTCAAGTATTCGGTAACATTTAATAACGACGCACGCCATATCGATGTAAACTACAAACTGTTAGTCTGCCTACAGATTGTGAGCAGTTGATACGTTCCGACTCCATTTTTACCAACTGGTGACGTCAAGCAACATTCGTTTCAAGCTTAGAATGCCGGAAAGTCATATGGAGCTTATATTGTAAAGGAACTATTTTTTTTCGTCGGAAGGAGAGTGGAGAGATTTGGGCAGTTCTTAACATCGGGGTCTTTATAGGGTGGAGCAAGGTGAGTATGGAGCGGTGCTGGAATGCAAGGGCGGGGGAAACGGGAGATCGTCGCTAAAACCCGCCGTCAGCTTCATCGTCGTAAGGATAAATTTATAAAAACCTTCCTGGTATGCTCATTAAATGAATTATTCCGTTAAGAAGTGTAACCGTTTGCCAGTGGCCGAGTTCGAATCTTTGAGCTGATTGAAGAATTATTTTTGACTAATTTGGATAGCGAAAATTCCACTTTAGCCGAATAGTTGAGCGATAAGTTTGTGTTGCAGCTAGCTTATAGTGCAGTCACCTGTATACATTTTAATGATGCAAACGAATCAGTCTGAAGTTATCTAGAAAATTTGGTATCTAACACTTATAATGTTAGGATTATAAGGAATATATGTTTCTGTACACCTATATACAAAATATGTATACCTATATTTGTTACTCTGCATAATACGGCTGTTTGAAAAGTTACTGGTAAATTGTAACATTTTGTCATTAATCACGTCAAGAATTAAAATTAAAAATTATTTTCAATTATTTATTAAATTGATAGTATAGGAAGTCATTATACTAATTTTTTTCTGAAGTACCTAATGAGCTGTATGTGAGAGCTTAAAGATATAAATTCATTAATATACACTCTGATTATACTTTAAAGGCGAGTGGGATGAGGAGCACATAACAGGGCATTTGAATTATAATGGCTCCACAGAACTAATAAATGTAATAAATGTTTTTGTCGTATTTTTACTCAATGTTTACAAAAGTGCGTCTTCACAACAACAATTTACAATAAATTAAAATAACGTTAATAAAGTATTGCAGAATTGTTTTTGTCTTATTTGTCACACACATTTTTTACTGGTTTATGCCATTTTCACCACACAAAAAATGTTATAACAATCGAGTTTAAACTTTTCACAGAATCATATTTATTTATATTATGTGATGTTTTATTTTATTCTTCTTATTTTAATTTTTAAAGTAAGGTAATTTCTACAACAATAAAGCAAAAACTCTAAATAACAACTTAATATTTTCAACAAATTAAAATCTTTATCTTCTTACATTACATGTTTATTTAGTGTCGATTTGTAATCGGCACACTGTAATAAGAACAAGTAACGGTCAAGAGTGCTGGGAAGTTATTTAGCAATGTGTGCCTCGAAGTGAAAAATGGTGGAAACCCCTGAGGTTGTCAGCTTTTATACTGCGTCCCTGAAAGTAATTTATTTGCTTTAATTAAAAGACGCTAAAAAATTATACGGAGAGAAGATAATTATTTTTAACATCCTTAAGCCTAACTATTTACAGGGGCTGTAAATCCTGGTTTGTTCTTCTCTATAATAATGCCACCAGTATCTGTTAGTAAATAGCTTTGTTTAAGCGGGGCACTTCTTTCACATAAAAAAATCATCACAATTAACGTCATAAAACATCGGGAACAGTATGATGAAGGGAAGTGGGTGTTCAACACCACAAGCAAAGAAAGACTGCTCAAGATGGTTAAAGTAGTAACATCTGTTTAATGGGAATGTGAGGTGGCAAAAAATAGTTCACGACTGCAAGAGGATGACCAATGGATGCAACTAATTTGAACCGCTGCATTAACGTCTTTTAACAGGATATGGCTGGATGGGGATAACATATGTAGAAGTTCAGAGCAAGGGAAGAAATATGGTTTTAATGGAACTTGACAAAAGAAGGAAGAAAATATAATTGCAGCGAACCACACGAGGCAACTGCAAGTCGATAAAATATTCTGCCATACTGGTCGTGTTNAACCACACGAGGCAACTGCAAGTCGATAAAATATTCTGCCATACTGGTCGTGTTGGGGGTCAGCGGCTCTGCTCACCGGGTTGGCAAACCAGCCCCACCCACCACTGGTGCAGAGCTCTGAAGGGGGTATAAATACCGGCGGAGGTCCAGCTACCAGCATCATTCGCTCCCGAGCGTCCTACAGCAGCTGACAGACGCCGCAGAAGAAAACAAAACATCAACATGAAGGCCTGCGTAAGTACTGGAGCTCTCACAATGCACAATCTGATCCCTAACTGTGAAGGTTTAGGGTGCAGTGTCTGATTCTCATCATGGTGTCTTGGGTTACGTTACCACCTTGGCGATTTCTTCTATAAACATTGCTGACGAAATAAATATTACAGATATGTCAAGAAAATTATTACAATTTAATAAGTGTCGAAATAAAGTAAAATTTTTAACTTACCATAAGTTTGAGTTTTCCGATTTATATAAGGAAAAATATAGGAAAATAAAATTTATTGCAGTAACTATAATGGAAACACCATTGCAGAGGTCGCTAAATTTTTACCTTAGGCTCACGAGGTTCGAGTATCAAATTATGGTCGAGTCGTGGATGTGTTTACCACATCTAAATGCATGTTTAGGCTTGTTTGTTATGCAAGCAACATCCTACTTTCTTTCGCCATTTTTTCTACCATAGCTAAAGTGGCTGCTTCAATATACACACAGTAAAATCAAAGTATTTCTAACAGCAGAGGTTGAATGACTGTACAAGACATTAGTGCACATTTGACAGTACTCATAGTAAAAGTATTTCCTTTTGTAAGTATTGTGGCAACAGTAGAGGCTCTTTCAGATACAGTCAAAATATTAGGTTTGTAGAGAATATTATGTTACATTTCTAAGGATACATTTTTTTTAACTGTCGTTGAAACGGCATACGTAACTTTCAAATATGTAAAAACTAGTTTATTCACGAGTGGATGCATTCTAAATTTATTCCTCGAAATCGTGTATTTGCATATCACATTTCAATGCCAAACTAGTGAATTATACAAGACAATATAATCAAATATTCTTTAAGAAGTGGGGGTTATCAAGCCTTGAAAATAATGTACTATTTCTAAATGTTATTTTTAAGAAGATCTCTGTATGTTGCATAACCCCTGTTGCAGTTCGCCATCACCCTGTTCGCCCTGGTTGCCGTGTCTATGGCCGCCGAGCCAGAGGCCAAGGAGAACCTGAAGGGCTCCGAGGCCGTGTACGTGGCCTCCCCGTACGCCTCATATGCGTACAACACTCCCCTCGCCTACAGCTCCGCCTACCACGTGCCTGCTGCAGTCCCAGCCGTCTACCCCCACGCCTTTGCACCAGCTGTGCGCACCATCAGCTACCTGCGCTAGAGGAGGGGGAGGCTTGGCCACGCCCACTGGTGACGACATTCCACCCCGCCCACTGGACAGCGAGAACGACTACAGGCCGCAAATCTCTTAACATCCTCAGTTCCAACTCAAATTTCAGTCCCTAAAGGGAATTTTTTATTTTTTTTTTGAAAAATATAATTGTTCTTCTGATTTTGTTTTTTTAGAAATAAATAATTTCTCAAAACTTAAAAAAAAAAAGTTGTATTCTTTTGAAACTGCAATTACTAAAATATTTAATATTCAGACTATATAAAGAAACTATCTCCTTTTCATTCCAAATCACATTTTGTTCAGAACTTATTTGCTGATTTCTATTAACGTTAGCTTATTTTTGTCTAGTTACACACAGATAAAAAAAAATCGCACTTCGTTGTAAACATGACTGGTGAACAATAATCGTAGAGAAGTTGGTCATAACAAAATTTCTTTGGTGATGTTAATCGAAATAGCTTTTCCTGAATTCAGAACCATTATAAAATAAGTGTCATTTTTTGTCTCGGCTTTTAATTAGGTAACAAGGGTACCAGTATTCGGCGATTCAGCAGATTGATAAGCCAAGCGTTACAACGGAACCAAACTCTGGAATTACTGGATTGCTTGTGGTGCAACAGTTGAAAGGTTTCTGATTATGGTAGTTCCTCTTCCTTTGGCTGTAGCATGAGCAACACTTTCGGGCTCCTTGAGGGTAAAAACACTTTTGTGAGATTAAAATTTTATACACTAACGTTTGTGAAACATGCAACACTAAGAAGGATATAAGTGATTGAAATGAAACTTATACCACAGACTAGGTATATGACAATACACACTTGATTAGGATTACAGAACTGTCCATGATCTCTGTCCTTGAGAATTCAGTGTAGTAAGAAGCCCCCGCGTGCTGAAATCAGAGCCCCTAAATGGCGTGCCAAGGAATCAAAGAGGATATGAATATGTTCCTGAGGAATCTGCCTTCATGTGGTTTGTATGCGAGTCTACAAAGCATCAACAGTGGTTGCTGGAGGACAGTGATGAACAAGTTGCTGACCAACCATATCCCATACATGTTCGATGGGTGACATGTCAGGCGAACATGCAGACCAGGGAAGCAGTGGTATGCTTTGTTCATTGAAGAAGGCTGGCACATTCCTCGCCACATGTGGCCGGGCATTGTCCTGCTGAAATATGGCATGTGGAGTCGCCTGAATTAGGGGCAGTACCTCGGGCTCTAATGAACTCCCTGATGTAGTGGTTGCTGTTCAAATTGCCCTCAATATATAGTAGTCGGGATCTCATGTTGTGTCCAAAGGCACCCCAAACCACCACACTTGGCATTTGTCTGCTATGCCGCTCCAAAATGCAGACTGCCAGATTGCGGTCACCATGGTAGCATCTAACACATATGCGGCTATTACTGTAGGACAGGTTGAAGCGGGACTCGTCCGAAAACATTACATTTTGCCACTCAGCACGCCAGCGACGGCGTTCACGTGTCCATTGCAGTCTGAGGCGTTTGTGGTTTCTGGACAATGGAAGCCGACCCAATGGTATGCGTGCCACCAGTCCAGCCCACAGCACACGATGTCGAACCATCGATGCAAACAGGTCCACGCCCGTTGCAGTGCTCCAGTGTCAAACCAACATGGTGGACAAGGCTGTATGGTCCGTTACGGCCATGCGGACAAGATGGCAGTCATCCCATGCTGTGGTCACATTGCATAGTCCAGTACCCGCTCGTCACTGCGTTCGGCCCTCTTCTATCCATTGGTGCCACACATGCATCACTGTCGTAGCAGCATGCCCTGTAAGAGCTGAAATGTCACGATATGACATACCAGTTTCCCGTAGACGGATCATTCTGCCCCGTTCGAACTCACTCACATGCTGATATGGCACCCTTTGACGTCGACTATACATACTGGTACTTTCTTTCACTTCGTTTGACGGATCTTCACTGACTGAACTTGGCATGACATGGACCTTCCCGGTCACGTGTAAGCCATCTCTTTGCAGTCGTAATCACTTCTTGCTGGTACAATGTTTTACACATCCACCGGGTTTGGATTCATTCGGGACATTCTTTCTAGGTGCTACGATATTCACAAACGATAGTGCAAGTGAACTGGCAGTGGGCAGTTCAGAAGAAAACTCGCTAGCAATGCGATCAGCAAGCCAGTCTCCCGCGGTGATCTTCATTCGATTCGCTACATGCACCCAGTCGCCACTTTCGCTTGTGGTAAAAGTGAAGCATGTTGCCGAAGGCAAGTGGGTATTATCTGAGTACTCTTGTTTCCCCCATCACTGCGTTTCTTCGATTCTCCATAAATTTTCGTTTGATGTCACCTATAGGCATTTTCATCGCCTGTGTGCCCCAAATAAAGAGTGCTGTCATTTCCGTGGGTGTCTTGACCTGCGCTTACAACACACTGCATTTTTGTTTTTGTAATGTACATAAACAACCCATCATTTTTAAAGGAGAACTTTAATTGTTTTATGGTTTTTGTGTGGTAGGTATGTGTAAGTCGGCACAGTAAATTACCAACAAAGAAATTGCTATTGGGTTTCACGAATAACATAGTAACAGTGATGCAAGTCATGTGACGAGATATCTAGTAAGAAAAGCAGACTATACTGTTACAATAAAGCTTTGAAGTTCATTGTGCATGATATAAAATCAATTAATTAATTAAGATAACATTTACAGGAAGCTTATAACATATTCTTGCAAATTTAATCATATATTCAGCAGTGACAGTATTTAGATTATACCAAATTGCTAACTTAAAAATAATTTTAATGACATGCAGTCCTCTTTAACTTGCAGAAAACCAATATGGCTGCAGGGGAAGTTTGGTGACGAGTTGTTACGCACTGCGATTTATTAACTAAGTCATGCTTTTACAAAATAAGATAAGGCGCCATTAAAAATAATATTTAGTTTTGAGAAAACATTATCTCTTAATTTTCCTCCCCTCAAAATGTTTTTAGATGAGTGGTTCATTTAACAAACATTATTCTGAAAATTATCAGATTTCCAAAACTAATAGGGCTAGTCGTCAGTATTTGCTTTTGGTATTTTTTATTACAACTGACATGCTTTATATAATACCAAAGCAGGTGCTTGTAGTTAATAAAAAAGTGAATATTTATAATCTTTTTTTAGTTTCCCGTGAGTGATACCACACTGAGTTGTGTTGAATACTAGAGAAATAAGGTGTAATTAATTGTACTAGTTTGCAAAGTCCTCAGCTCACTACACGCTCCGTTCAGGATAGATTGCAAATGCTGGAAAGTCCTATTCGTCTCAGTGCTTGAGTAAAACCAGCATTCAGCATTGGTCTCCACTCAGCTGCCCGTGGCGACTGAACTGGCTCAATCTCTTCCATCAGCACATAGTTTCTGTATCGGTTGTTGCAGTCTTTTGGCAATGGCCATTCAGACTGGCAAAACAACCGAAGTAAGCAGCGGCGTCAGAGTTATTAAAAAAAAACAATTCTATAAACAAATCTTGTTTTAATGTACCTGTGCATAAGAAAAAAGAGAAGTACAATTCTTGCTTGGTTGTAGGCGTCTACCCATAAACCCTCTGGCGATGCCACGTAAAGGATCAACATGGTACTACTAAAATAAGGACGTTAAATAATTGAAAGTCACAACAAACCATTATTAATTAAATATTTAAATATAAATGTGTGTAATGTGTTAATAATATTAAGGGATGCTTTTTGGATGTGGTATGCGAAATAAATGGGTGTTCCACAAAAAAATGATTTATTGCCATAAAATTTGCTTGACTGTCTAGTGTTGAATACTAAATTAATTTTACAGAGACTTGAGTATGAATAAACTGATATCGCGGCGCTTGTTGCTGAATTGTTTTACAGGGCTCGTCAATAAGCAGGAAATGATTTGACTGGTTAAATTTAGGTGAAATATTTATTTAATGACAACATTGTTTTAAATAGACTGGCTAAGTACAGCAGGATTTGTACGATTTCAGGGGACTGCAGAAAACTTTATTTCACACTTAGGGCTCATAAACGTAATCGTGTTGGATGCTGGGAGCAAACCATCTCTGGACCAGTCTTCTTGGAATATTTTCACAAATCTTCGTAATCAAATTTTATGACCGGACACTAAATTTAAAAGCTTGACATGGCCTAGTGAGTAACTTAACAGAATTTTTGAAGTTTGTATTACACGGTCTCAGTTTTATCCGTATTTTCCCGTGTGGGACACATATTATTAAATAATGAGGGAACTTTAGATTATGGTTACAAATGAAATAACTGTTGTAAATTAAGTTATGGAAGGATATAAGTAAGTCCAAGATGGCAGATCCCCTCCCCTCCACCATTCTGAACCAATCACGACTACCGAGGACCCCTTGCCGGTCTTGTATTGGGTCGGGTTTGTTCGTGAGTGACAAAAGAGAAGATAAGGTCGGCGTCGCATGCAAACAGAATGAACTTTCGCCTTTATTATTCTATGACACAGACGTTCAAGAAACTGTGGTTTATCTTAGAATTTAAAATTTTGACCTTCCTTATTTTCACAGAAAAATTATTAATCAATTAGACCTCAAAAGGAAAATTACGGACGCCATCCAAACAGTAACACCGGACGTGCTGACAAAGAGTGTGGACAAAGTTTGATTATCGCGTAGATGTCGCTCGGGCAGCTCATGGTGGTCACATTGAACATTTATGAATGTGTGGTGAACAAACTTCACGGTTTTACGGTTCATTTGATTGTTCAATCTAGGTTGTAGGTTGTTTGGTTTTGATATTATAGACCTTCAAAGTTGGGGTATTCTTTTATACTCATTCTGTATATTTTAAGGTATTATACTAATTCTTTACCACCAGCTAGAAATATTATCGTTTTTATAATACGACATAAAGGAATTATTATGATGTACGAAGAGGCCAAGGGTTTTAAGTTTATAAGAGGTAAGGTGTTCAAATAAGAAAATTGTCCATAAATTTTGTAGTGACGAAACATGTTTATTTGTAAAAAAATTGAGGGTTTTTATCACAAAATAAAGTTGTTGAGATATCTCTTGTGCTTTGACAAGCTTGGTGTTTAAATATTGATTTTGTTTCGCATACTAATAACAATTTAGAAAACCAAACGTAAACCTGTTGAAAGAATCAATACAATTACGATTTTCATCATTATCAGATAAATAACTTACTTTATCAGTAACTAGGTTTAATGGATTTGTATTTGTCTAAACACCATAACTAATCTTTTCGTGTTATTCGTTATTTGACTGGAAGCATATTTTTTATTATGTATAAGACTGTGTCACTTAGAACCTAAGTAAAGGACTTGTATTTGTAAAATAAATATCAATGAAATTAGTTTTTTAATTTAGTAATGTAAACTCCCAAAAAACTCTAATGTTAAATAAAATGTTGCTGGCGGAGTGCTTAAACATTAAATAGCATACAGCTCAGTTATAAATTAAAACGTCGAAGAATGGAAACTTTTTTTGTATAATTTTGTAACCTTCTAAATATATATTTATCTACTGTTGACAATGCCATAGAGGATAGCTCTGGCAATAATAATAATAATAAAACCTTCAAAGTGGAAGACATTCGAACTACCTTTCTTTGGCCGTCTCCCGACATCTGCAGAGAATTTTAAGCAAAATACGCCAATGAATACTCATATTTTTTCACTGCAGAAAGTTGATTTTTAGGCGTTAATGCCTTTGCAAAAACATAATATATTTGATCGTGCTGAATGTGCAGTAAAAGCTGTAATTAACTATCTTGGCTAGGAAATATATTTGTTGTCTAATTGTTATTTCTTACTGTACTTAAACCTACAAACAACAGCCTAACAGTACGCTGCGTAGCTATAAAAACATGATAATAAATTAAGCAACTCTGTTGACATCTGCTAAACCAACAGGAATGCAGAACGCGCAACGTAATTGGAAGTTTAGTCGTCTGAGTTCGTTCAGCCGCCTGTTGAAGGTAAGAAAGCTGATACCAGAGTAATACCAGTTAATCAAGTCAACGAATACTCTTTGCGTTCTATGTAGAAGCCCAACAGCCAATATACATTTTATATGGGTACTTTAATTTTAGTTTCAGTAAAATTCTCAATGTATTAATAAATATTAACTAATGATATTTATTCCGGCCCATTGTTATAACAGTCTGAAAGCGATTTGTGCTTCAGATACCAATTTTCAAATGCAAGAAACTCACTTTTCTGCTTGCTGCATCAGTAATTATTTTGTGTGGGCGACTAGAGATGTTATGATAACAACAAAAGTCAAACCACTCCGACATCAAAATATGTGCCGAACAATAACTACTCTATGCCCTCGACCAATCCAGCGTTGCGACAACGTCTCGTTCAGGTATCCGCGAACAGCTAGGTGCAAATAGGGTGGCGCACCATAAAGGAAACATCAGACCGTCCCCTTCACATTGACGTGTCGAATGCGAGCTCGCTTCCCCCTCAACACCTCAAACCGAGAGTTACGAACGCCATCCAAACCGTAACACCAGACATGCTGACAAGAGTGTGGAACGAGTTTTATCATCGCGTAGATGTCGTTCGGGCCGCTCGTGGTTGTAACATTGAACATTTAGGAATGTATGGTAAACAAAATTCACGGTTCCACGGTTCATTTGATTGGTCATTTAAGTTTGTGTGTTGTTTGGTTTTGATATTATAGACCTTCAAAGTTGGGGTATTCTTTTATACTCACCCTGTACTTCATAAAATATTTCCAGACCCAGCAACAGTACAAACATTCTAATGCAAAGAACCTTCAACCAACACATGTCAGATTTTTGCAGTTACGAAGTCTGTAATGAAATCATGTTACAATGCATAAAGTTATTTGTCAGTCATTTGAAATCGCACAGTAAATCTGTCGAAATTATTGACAATACTAAATACAAATATTTTGTGCACTATAAATCGTTTCAGACTTATATATAATATTTGGAATATACTACCTAAAAAACTTGAAAATTTTTTCCATGATGTTTTTAATTTAAGAATAAACACTAACATTTGTTTTAAATGTATGACAGGTCAACTTTTCTAGTAGTAGTATATCTCAGTTTTAATTTAATTATTTATCGTCTGTGTCACATTTATTTCTGCTGGTATTGAAAAACCCAAAACACTGAAAACAGTGCTCTTAGCAATGCGCTGTTGTAAAACAATGTTACTGTACTCGCCTGCTTTACATGATAATACGCTTAAGGCCATTTCACACGATCAAATATTTATTGAAATCAATTACTTGAATTCAATTTATTGAACGAAAAAAAGTACTTAATTTTCTTTTCAATTAATTGCATTCAATAAACTTGCAGATCTTCACATGAAAATTATCACAAACTTTGTAATGAAACCAGTGAAATAAATACCAAATGTAAATTTTTAGAAGTATATAAGACTCATGCGTGACACAAAAATAATTGCCTAAACCACAAATAATTTTCTTCATATTATTTACAATTTGTTTTTAAAACATATGCATAGTACTTATTTTGTAACAACTTCAAAATATATGCACACAACTATATTATTATGAGATTACTGCCGTTAATATTGTCAGAAAAGCTGTGATCGACTACTAACATTTTCGATTCAAGAAAATTTAGAACATATTCAAAACGCAAAACTCTTGAAGAAAAACGACACTTTCAATAGAAAATGGCCGCGATTAAGACGTTCGTATGACGTCATACAGCTTTCAATGAATTGAAATCAATAAAGATTGAAGGTAATTTAAAGAAAAATTTGATCGCGTGAAAGGAGCTTTAGCCTCGTTCCAACTGATATTTTATAATTTATAATTTGCTGGCTCTCATGCAAAAATTTTCCCATGTTTTAATTTTAATTCTTATACACCGGATAGTTTTCAAGAAAATGTTAATAAGCATATTGTTGATAAACTTCTGTAACTCTATTAATACATACTGTATGTGGTGATAAAATGTTATATATATACATATATATATATATATATATATATATATATATACACACACATACCCTTTTAGCAAATTATCAGTTATTAACATGGCAAAAATAAAGTACTCACAAAAAAAAATATTTTAACACACAGAGCGCTACAATGAAAACACTCATTTTACCAGTATTGCTAATGACGTCATCATAAACAAGCTCATTTCGCAAGAGAGCTAGATGTAAAATTATATTGGCTACACAAAGGGCACTTGTAGGCATTAGTATTTGCATACCAGTGATAGTTCACTTCCAATAGGACAATAGAAAACTATACCTTCGAAACTGGTAAAGAATATGAAGTTTTTAATTTCATGGGTAGTCTAAATAAGGTTCGTTACTTCTTGCTGCTAAATTATAGCAGTCAATTCATTTAAAAGTGTACTGTATGATATATTATCTTTACGTTACTGTCAATATCGTGTCGCTGCAGGGGAACTACCGTAGTTTTGATGTGGGTTCAATATAATGCTCTTTCTAAGCAACAAAATTAACTTAAAATTGCTTCATTAAAGTGTATGAGCATTGGTAGAGATTTTTGAAATACATGACATACTTGAGGGTTAAGGTCGACACCGGAGTAGTGTGTCAGTAGGTCGACACCGGAGTAATGTGTCAGTAGGTCGACACCGGAGTAATGTGTCAGTAGGTCGACACCGGAGTAATGTGTCAGTAGGTCGACACCGGAGTAATGTGTCAGTAGGTCGACACCGGAGTAATGTGTCAGTAGGTCGACACCGGAGTAATGTGTCAGTAGGTCGACACCGGAGTAATGTGTCAGTAGGTCGACACCGGAGTAATGTGTCAGTAGGTCGACACCGGAGTAATGTGTCAGTAGGTCGACACCGGAGTAATGTGTCAGTAGGTCGACACCGGAGTAATGTGTCAGTAGGTCGACACCGGAGTAATGTGTCAGTAGGTCGACACCGGAGTAATGTGTCAGTAGGTCGACACCGGAGTAATGTGTCAGTAGGTCGACACCGGAGTAATGTGTCAGTAGGTCGACACCGGAGTAATGTGTCAGTAGGTCGACACCGGAGTAATGTGTCAGTAGGTCGACACCGGAGTAATGTGTCAGTAGGTCGACACCGGAGTAATGTGTCAGTAGGTCGACACCGGAGTAATGTGTCAGTAGGTCGACACCGGAGTAATGTGTCAGTAGGTCGACACCGGAGTAATGTGTCAGTAGGTCGACACCGGAGTAATGTGTCAGTAGGTCGACACCGGAGTAATGTGTCAG